>JAOTOM010004507.1:0-172500 GCA_034440615.1 Ashinkailepas kermadecensis | reverse complement strand
ACATCGGGTCGTTTTACAACATTTCACTCTCCAGTCGACAGTGGGCCGATAGCGTCCCAACAGCAACCCGACATCTTCCCGACATCGGCACCACGTCGGCTACATATCGGCTGGGTGTTGCCTACATGTAGGCATTGGCGGGCATCAATTCCCCAGCCGACGTTAAGTCGTTATTGGCATGTTCACTGAGAGGAACTTGGCCCCCACCCCCACCCAATGTTGGCTGTGTCAACGCTCCCAAATTATTTAAGCTTTTGCCATGGGACCCCTTGTGGTTAGGTGCCCCTCATAAGGCAAAGGCGCCCCTCCGGGTACTTTTGCAGTGGCGCCCATCCGGACATGTGCTCCATGCCAATTCCTGGATCCGCCCCTGGTACCTGCCTAAGTAGTTAGGTACCTACCAAGGTTACTTACTTCAAGTAAGTCGAGATGCTGTCCTGTTGGGTATGAACATTTCCATCTTGGGACACATTAACATAACTCCCCCGTCCTCTCCCAACTTCAATCTCGTACAACATACCGGAAGGCGAAAACGAGATACAAAGTACAATAGTTCCCAATTTCACAGCGCGCAGCGAACGCCGAAAGTTTTTGGATTTGCGTGGTGCAAATGTCAAAATTTCCTGGTTTATCTAGTCATCCATTTTCGGTTGCTAGAGGGATTGTGCCTCTGGTTTTGAAGCATATGTATCAGACTCTGTATCTGGCGTGAATATTGGTAGAGTACGGTGGAGATATGGAGTAAACCGCTAAGGGCGATAATGGTATGCAGTCGACAGCGGCTATTATAGATTTTCAACCGATAATTATGTGTCTGAATATTAGCTTAAATAAATCATTATAGGGATTGAACATTATAGGTTAATAGAACAGCGGTACCAATTTTCGAAGAAGAAAAAGCATGGCGATGGGGGAGGGGGGCAAAGTGTCGATGAACTGGACCCATCCCCCCAGCTGAAAACTCATCAGATTTCGCCCACTATATTTTCAGATCTCAGAAATTCATATTTATACTTGACGATCCCAGTGAACATGCCGACAGCGGCCAGACGTCGGCCCGATGCTCGGCCCCACGTCGGGCCGATGTCGGGATGCTAGCTGCCCGCTGTCGGCTTGGGAGTTGAATATAAGCCCATGCCGACATGCAGCCGACACTCAGCCGACATGCAACCGACGTGGGGCCGATGTCGGAAAGATGTGCTGCTGTTGGAACACGAGCAGCCAGTTGTCGGTTGGGGAGTGAAATGTTGGACAACGCCCCGACGTCGGCTGGCCAACATTGATATGCCGAACTCAACCAGGCATGTTATATTCCAGGTCAGTTCGCCGATGTTGTACCGAGAGCGGCCTGATGTCAGTGTGCCATTTACGAGATGCCGAGCTCGCCCCTGATACATGCGAACAGTGGGCCGACATCGGCATGGTTACTGTAATGCCATCAGCGTAAAACTAGCATAAGTTATTGGGGGGGGGGGGGCAAATCAACATGGGGGCAAGATCAACGTTAGTGTGGTCGCTGCTCACACAAAAGAACACAAATCGACGCCCATGGCTTCGAAGCATTATAGGTTTTGAGCATCATATGTTTTGAACATTCCCACAAGACGTGTTATTAGAGGCCTTGAAGCATTATAACATTTGGAAGTCATATATTCTGAACAGTTATATGTTTCAAGCATTATATGGTTCGAAACATAGGTTTTGAACAGCCCACAAGGCGACAATTTAGAGGTTCTGAAGCATTGTATATTTTGAGCATTATAGGTTCTTGATCATTATAGGTTTTGTGTTTTAGAGGTTCTGATATAAACCCGTGACGCCCATTATTTTTGGAGAAGAATTTTAAATTCGCTGGTAAGCTTTGTCAGCACCAGTGGAAGCCCAGTTTCGGAAAAATGAGCCGATTAGGCTGCCGATCATCAGCAATACGTAACTTCTATTGGGGTTTGACAATTCAATAGCCGAAATAAAATACAACAATAAATGGCTTGCGTTTTCACTGAGCGTACGATGACCGGTAAGAGATGTGGGTTGAGAGAAGTATACCAAAGATAAATTGAAATAGAGACAGTAGTGTACCAGTGAAGGCCGTATACGGTACCAGACAAATCAATTGTGGATACACGAGAGTGAAGTGGCGCGAGGATTGTGCGGATTAGTGTGAATGAGAAAAGAACGGGTCGTGGAGTCCTTATACTTTGACTTGTACATTTCTTTTATGGTTGAAAAGGTGGAGTGCCAGAAGCGGTATTATTGCAGTTGAAGGTAACCACTAGACAAGTTTCACACACATTGTACCTCCATGAAGTCATAAAGTTATAGATAGTGTTCAGACTTATAATAGCCACAAGGGCCAATCCAGGTTAAGGGAAGATACCATAACCCTGACAAAAAAGACATCACCCCAACCAACACCACGTTTGTAATTCCAAAGAATCTGTCCACAAACATCCCACACACTCATTAATGCCTATCTACCTTACCTATCCAGCCCTATTCATCTTTGATAAGATTCCATGTCTAGAGTAATACACTGCATGCCTCAGCCTACTCAGTTATCTACATGCTTAGCTTTTAGAGTAATGCATAGCTTAGTATGAAAATACATCAATATGACAATGAAGAGCACATACTGTTTCTTAAGACAGCCTAATGCAGAACTGCTAATGTATCTATCTATGCACTCCAGCATAAATTAATTCACCATGTGATTTGAAGATTCACATTGAGTGGGCCAGATTATATATATGCTAGGATTTTAGTAGAGTGTGCTAAAGCATTGGCAGTTCCCCTAAGTATCATATATATGTAGAACCAACAGGGTAGTAGAACACTGGAACCAGCTGCCAGGAACCATTGTCAGTAGCAACACACTGAACATCTTTAAAAACGGCATAGACAATCATTATAAGAATAGGGGGATTGTTTTTCTGTATTCCAGGGAAGGTTGATCGACAGGGAGGAGTGGGAGTTGGGAGGAGTTTGTAATTGTTGACTGTGTTATGAAATAGCAAGTGAGTCTCTTATTAAGTCTAAATGCTTTATAACTTTATATAGGGTGTACCTAGCAGTGGATTCAGCACCTTCCTTCGGGATGTGATACTGATGAGATTGTCTATGGTAGCACAATGGGTATGATGGGAGGAGTTTGTAATTGTTGAGTGTATTATGCAATAGCAAGTGAGTCTCTTATTAAGTCTGAACGCTTTATGAATTTCTGTGGGATGTGCCTAGCAGTGGATTCGGCACCTTCCTTCGGGATGTGATGCTGATGAGGTTGTCTATGGTGGCACGATGGGTGTGATGGGAGGAGCTTGTGATTATTGAGGGTGTTAGGTGGTAGCAAGTGAGTGGTGTTAGATAGGCTGGGATATATAGCTTCCTAGGAACTTGGGATAAGGGATTGATTGGGGTGGGAGTATGTACATTCTAGTACCTTTTCTAGATAGGCTTAACCCAGATGGGCCCCTGTGGCTCTTATTAAGCCTTAACACGCGCACTGGAGGGGGGGGTCGAAATCCGCCCACCCCTCCGGTTTTTCGCAAATAACTCCAGATTTTACCGGTCGATATACGCGATTTTCGGTGTACCTGCTTAAATATGAACGGCGCGTCGTTTAAAGCAAGAAAAATGGAAATCGGCCGAACATTTTTCAAGTTAGGGGCCGCTAAAGTAAAAAAATGTTATAGCGCCAGACCACAAAAATCGGCGCAGATGCGCTCCCAGTATACTGACAAAAGGGAAGTGTTCTAGGCAACACTAGGGACTTGTTTGATGCATATTGATATGCTGTATAGTTTCAAGGTCATGTTAGGTCACTAAGGTCAAGTCAGGTCAAGTTCATGACAGGTTAATGGAACCAAACTTGATCAACTGGAATGTTGCCATAAATGCACTACTGGTTGTCATTTGTACTGTTTGTCATTGCGTTTCCATACTTTATTCATGTACTTCACTCCCTTCTTCACGAAGCCGATTGCTCCGAGCTGCCCGACGGAGCAGTCGGGCGGGCGGCCGGTTCCGGTAACTGGAACAGGTAACTGACCTGATAAAGTGGTGCTATGTAGGTGACCTGAGGTCAAATGTTGGGTCTATCATCTGCATTGCATCATTAGTAATGTCCAAAACATCATTGATGCCCATTTTTGAGCATTTAAACACAATCACAGCGATCCATAACGATGACAAGCCAAGCCACGCAAAACCGGAAAATTTTGCCAATCTGACCTCATTTGACCTTGAAGATATTGACCTAAGGTCACGAAAATTGCACACAATAGAGTTCACTACCGTGCCCATCCACCCTGCGAATTTCGTTCCTCCAGCTTTACTAGGAGCCGAGATCTTAGGGGGGCGGAATCCGCCCCCCCTCCAGTGCACGTAATTCTCAGAGGCCCTCCAGGGCGCGTGTTAATACTTTATGACTTTATATATATATATCATTCAGGCATTCAGAAGTACCGGAAGATTGGCAAAATGGAAATGTAGTACTGATTTTCAAATGGAAGTGTGAAGTGTGTGGGAAACAACAGGCCAGTCAGTTTGACCTTTGAAGTGACTACATATGTACTGTTGCTACAAAGGGTAATACAGACTTCATACTGTCGCTCCAGTCAGTAGTATAGACCGTAACTATGCTCGTTATGACCAGCAAATTATTCAAGGGAATTATAAAATAATCTATATAATAACAGCTAATTATCAGGTCAATCTGAATGATGCCATTCAATTTAGACTATCACACAGGGGTCATCAATTCAGGTTAGACAAATCAAGGTGTAGGACTGTTAGCGATAACAGGTCTTCAGTCAAATGATTGTTTGATCAGTGGAATAGTCTGCCTGATGATGTGGGGAGTCCCTATTTGAATGTATTTAAAAAATAGGGTGGACAACTATTTTTGGTTGCAATATCTTATTTTTTGGTTCTAATGGGTGGTGGATGGGATGATATCTATGCTAAGTGGGTGCGGACTGTACAGGCCCATTTAGGTGGGTGTGTATGGAGTCTGAAAATTATTTTGTACCATGCTGATCAATTTAGTACACCAGCTATATGGGTATATTATGCTACAAGTATTATATTATGCAATATAGGGTGTACCTAGCAGTGGATTCAGCACCTACCTTTGGGTATGTGATACTGATGAGATTGGCTATGGTAGCACAATGGAGCATGATTGGAGGAGTTTGGAATTGTTGAGGAGTGTGATATGCAATATCAAGTGAATAGTGCTGGAGAAGCTGGGATATATAGTTCCCTTGGAACTTGGGATAATAGATTGATTGGTGTGTGATCATGCACTTTTCTGGTATCTTTTCTGGATAGGCTTGACCCAGATGGGCCCATGTGGCTCTTATTAAGCCTTAACACTTTATGACTTGAGTGCAAATATATTTTACCCTTGTGTAAAGTTTTGCATTATTGCACCATGAGACAAGGCATCCACAAGACAAGTTTTACAGACATTTGACCTCCATGAAGCAAGCAAATGGGTTACTTATGGTTGGGGTGTTGCAGTGTTCAGTATTTTCTCTTCTCATCTTATAGTATCTTCCACTTATATGCCGAACCCACATGGGCACTTGTGGCCTTAGCACTGCATGGCCTGTATGTTAAATCATGCAAAGCCTGATGTTTGTTACTGATGTTTGTCCACACTAATCATACACCTTTCAATGTTGGATCAAGTGAAAAGTTGCATCATTCATTTGTGATGCAAGCTTTTTTGTAGCACAATGGGTATGATGGTAGGAGTTTGTAATTGTTGAGTGTGTTATGCAATAGCAAGTGAGTCTCTTATTAAGTCTAAATGCTTTATAACTTTATATAGGGTGTACCTAGCAGTGGATTCAGCACCTTCCTTCAGGATGTGGTACTGATGAGATTGTCTATGGTAGCACAATGGGTATGATGGGAGGAGTTTGTAATTGTTGAATGTGTTATGCAATAGCAAGTGAATTGGTGCTAGATAGGCTGGTATATATAGCTTCCTAGGAACTTGAGATAAGGGATTGATTGGGGTGAGAGTATTTACATTTCTAGTACCTTTTCCAGATTGGCTTAACCCAGATGGGCCCCTGTGGCTCTTATTAAGCCTTAACACTTTATGACTTTATGACTTAAGCTCTATATTTGTCACAGTTCACATTCTTCTGTGACACCATGTCAGTCAAAAACAAATTGCTGTTAGCAGATGTGTGCATTGATCATTATTTTAACAAAGTTTTAGGTACAGTAAGGTCATTTAAGCCCATTTCCAATGGAAAGTTATGTTGCCTTCACCTCACAAACTCTAAGCATGTTTTTTTCCAGATGTATAAAATTGTTTGTTTCCAACCAATTCCTTGTGGACAACAACCAAAGACATCTGCTATAACCTGGAATAATTTGTAATCCAGCATTTGTGGACAGGAACCAAACAAATATGTCATTGACATAGAAGCCCCTAAACACGAACTGGATGAAAACATATGGAAGCTTGCCTAGCAAAATAGCTTCTTCCTCTACCATTTATTTCAGAAATCACAAGCAAGCAAAATATATAGGAAATAGCGATGTAAGTCACTCTTCATCCTCAAACATGGGTGCATCTTCATTCTAGGTCCTGGGTGCACCTATGCAACTCTTTTGCAACTTTTCAAGGTTGCATACCAAAAAATACCTTCTTATCAATGCAATTTCATGCTAGATGACTCATGCTAATTTAGCTTACTGAACTACTGCTATTCAGGATGTCAGTAATTGGTGATTAATATCACAATATTCTAGGATACCACATCTCTCACCTGATGAGAACTATCCCTTACATAACCTTGATGACATTTGTGTCTACTCACACACCTAATACTCGTGCATAGTTCCAGAATCACACAATTAAGTTTACCCCCACCCTATAAGATTTAATCATGTGGCACATGACATCAATGGGCACCTAATACAGGTATCAAGCAGGTGGCTTGCTTGTTCTTCCACTATGGGTGACTACGTATTTGTGGACACGAGTTATGATGTGCAGACTCCAGACAGTTCCGGAGATGGATATAGCCTCTTTGGTAGTCAAGTCTCATCCTCATGTTTGCTGCAAATTCTGTAGCACGAGCACTCATCACTTGACTGTGCTACCCCTCCTTGGCTGGCTGAGGCGGCTCGTCCTCCCATACCGCGTCTTAGCGATCTGCTGGCCATGGCGCTGTGTCCTCGCCTTGTGCTGGTCGAGATGGCACGTCTTCACAGTCTGCTAGCTGAGGTGGCACGCATTCACAGTCTACTAGTGGCGGTATGCATTGTCTACTGGTTGTGGTGTGCACATTGTTGTTACTTTTGCTCTTTGCCTGTGCACTGCAGCGTTTCTTGATGCTTGGTATTTGTGGACATCTGTCTTGTTGGGTTTCTTTTCAGCTAGTTGCTGGTTTTCATGCTCCATTTGGCTTCCTATTCTCAGCAGCTGATCAACGTGGCAAGACCAGCTTAGGTCATTGACAGATACTTCATATGATACTGGACCAATCTGTCCAATCACTTCCTTTCTTTCATTTATCTCCATCGCTATTGCTTCAAGCAGGAACGTCTTTGCGAAAGGGGACGAGTGGTCTAGGGGTAAGATGCTCGTCTCGCAATCGAAAGATTGTGGGTTCGAATCTCACCTGTCGCTACTCTTCGCCCGCGACCAATCGGCGTGAGAGATTGGCGACGCTATATGACTGAACGGTCGACGTGTCGTAAGACCAATAACCAACCAACGTCTTTGCGGAACTCGGACAGATTTTTCTCCTCTCAGCATTTGCTGTGCCTGCTTATTCAACACATTTTAAACGGGGTTCGGTCTGAGCCCCACTGAGAAGGTTTCTCATTCGCATAGCACATATTTGTATAATGGCATGTCTGTAAAAGCAATGCATCTGGTGATATGATACATCCAGTTGTGCATGTATAATACAGATGTATTGAAGGTCACATACAATATTGCCCATGAACGTATATCATTTCATTTGCACCTTTTCCTATCTGATGAAGTATTGCACTACTGTGAAAGTGCTATTTGTTACTACTCTTGTATTTTGTTGTGGCTGATCCACGTCATGGGAATATTTTCTATGACGTGAGCATATTTAAATTTCGATGTTGGAATGTTGCATCTCATTCTAGCAAATGTCTGTTTGGTGTCAAGGTTCATTGAGTCGCTATTAACCCGTGCCGTCTCTGGGGGTTGATATGCGCCCCCCTAAGGTTTTCCGTGGATAGTGAAAGAACGGCGAGGGGCAGCGCGCCGAAATTTGGCATACATTTTCCCACATCAATTTGGCATGTTGTGTCAAAATTTTGAGGTCAGGTCATCTAGGGTCAGCGAGTTAGTCAAGGTCAAGTGAGGTCACGTCCAGAAAAGTTCAACCAGTGGTCACGCTTTAACGGATAAAGACATTTTAATGAAACTTTCAGCATTTGCTTATCTTTAGGGACGAAACAAAACGCACCAGAGGATTGTATTTTTTTTCCCGTTCTTGATTGCATATTAGTTTTACATATTTGCCCATTAGGGTTAAAATTGAAGATTCTGGCTAAAGTAAACATTTTTTTTTTATGAGGCAAGTTGACTTCGAACAACGTTTTTCGGTCCGCTCTACCCATTAGAAAAATAAAAATAAAAGAAAATGTAAAATTCAAAATTTTGAAATTTCAAAACAATACAACTTTTGATTTTGGGGTCGGCAAATTTTTTTAGAGCCATGGCCTTCCTTTTCTGATTACAATTTTTTTCTCTGAACTCCCCAAAATTAACTCCCCAGTGCCAAACATGATGCAAGTCATGAAAACCTAGGCCCCCTATTGACGTCACTTTTTGGGGGGAGGGGGCGGGGATACAATTTTTGGGGTGATGTCTGGCCTTACTCGTGGCCTTACTTCCGATGACACCTCTTTCGTTTTCGTGCGACGCTTAGTTTGGATATTAGAGGGGTGTATGTATCGACCCCCCACTCGAAACGGGGTGTGAGGATATGACCGGAAAGACGGGGAGGGTTAATGGATCATGGTAAAAAAACAACACCGATTGTATTGTGCTGTGTCTGCGATTGTATTGTGCTGTGTCTTCGCATTCCAATTTTTCCTTTATCGATCGACTCCCAATCCCTGGTTGGGCTCATATTTCGAACTCCTGAATTTGAAGTACATAATTTTCGAACTTTGGGAGACGGTGTCTTTTCATTTCATTCCTTGTTAGTGAGAAGGGATTAGTTAGATATTTCCAGAGTTAATGTTATGTGTTGTGTAAGGGACGTTGTTTCGTTTGTTGGTGATTATCCATTTCGCGTATGGCCGAAAGTTAAAGTGACCTTACCTGCCAATGCCAATGCAGTGTGGGTCAATGTTTCAGTCATTAGTTTCGATCCACTCATCTCCCGAAACCATTTTCGATAGACACATCACCGTGGGAATTCTGGCAAGCATTGCTTTAATTACATGTGTAATGAGCAATGCTGAGTTGATCGCGGGGAAGGATAAATTCACAAATAAAAGGGAGTAAATGAAAGGGAAAGGCAAGCTGATTGAAATGCATCCATGGTTTTTCTACACATTCATGTAGTAGTGCACTTCCGTTTTGTTACTGAAGGTAACTGGAATATAAGCCAGAGAAGAACTGAAATTGGTAGCTTTTGTGTAAAGTCGACATATTTAAGTCAGTTCATTGTCAAGCAGCATCGCCCAGCCATCCAGCAGAAAAGATGACAATTCTCTAGAGAGTGCAATATTATGAACGATGAAAACTGATGGCGAGGCTGTTCGTCCAGCCGTGCTCCCGTAGTTCGTTGGCTGTTCTCCCTTATGTTTCGTGCGTGGTGCTGTGTCGTGTTGACGGTTGAGCCGCCGTGTTTGGCGCGCTATTCTGGCTGGTTTTGGCGCTCTGAACGGCGGCTGGTCAGTGGTGCTCGTGACGCGGTGGCGTGCGGCTGGCGCAGTGCCGAGTGACAGCTGCTGGTTGACTCGCCCACACCACTCTCCCACCCTTCCCCAGTGGACAGCCCAGGTGATCTGTGCGTGTAGCACGTGACCAATTTCTACTTGTTTGTGTTTTGGTGACTAAATGTGTGATTTGGTTTGACGGGCGGGATGTTGTTGTCGACTTAGGATCGGAGTATTTTGGTCACCTGTTCGAATTCCACATATTTCGGTTTCCATGATGCAGTCAACGTACAGGAATCATTGACTCGTTACCGTATTCTTGTTTTGTGTCAACTCTTCCGCGTAGTTCATTCACGGTAGTTCACAGTAAAGAGCAATAAGCGTTGGTATGGCGATTGAGAAGAAGCCATTCAATCATCCATAGTATTGTAACATTTACCATATTCCTTCACATGCAAGCAAGTGATACAAAACCACTTCGACACTACAAACTTCCAAATTAATTCTACACCGTTCTCAACACATTTGGTCACGAGACGTTCCATTATCTGCTACAGTTGCCGACCTATGACACATAGTATGTTCACCGTGCATCCATGGTATGCTCCGTGCGATCAGGATGGTGCCGTGGGGCTATTTCATATTCCTAGGACTGGTCAGTGTTACTTTTGGTCCAGACTTGATAGTCACTGCCTTCGCAACAAACCCCAACTGCCCATAATCCCCGGCTCAGTTTTCGTCTGGTGCTCACCATGTGCATGACTGGTCGAATTAGGAGCATCGTTGCTCCCCATGGGGATTGGTTTGCGTGTTGGCGAGCGGTCGCCATCCCTGTCACCGCTTGTGACTCGCCGCCCCTCGCGTGACGCTGGGATCCTGCCGCCAGCGGTCACCATACAGGGCCACAGGTGACTGGCCGGTCCAGCGCCCGGCTCTGTCCTCGTCCACTGCTCGCCCGCGCCGATGTCGTCACCGTCAATGCACCCTGGTTTTACTCGCCGGCGGACGCTCGGACCCCAGTGTGGATTACAAACCAATCCAATAATAAATGAATCGTGAAATATAGTGGGATATACCACTTCCTGAACGCCGAACCGTCATCCTTCCGAAGGAAGCATTGACGTTGTGCTTCTTGATGCGTGTTTATGGAGTCTTCACATGCCTCGCTTCTGACGGAATCTCGTTCGTAAGTATCCTGCTTATGTTCACCATAACGGATCGTGATAAACGAGCATCCCGTAGCGCAATTCCAGATAAAAGGATTACTGACGATGTGTTCCATTATACGATACCAGTTTATAGCGTAGGCATTTTTATTATTATCATGGACGTACCCCTGAATTAGGTGTGTGAAAACAAGCGAAAAATGTTTTACTTGGCGGCGGCTGCGGCGACGTCGGTGCGCGTGAGGGGGCCGCACCGTGGGCGGGTCCTCGGGGCCCCGCGACTATTCGTGGGTCCGAGAGGGGCTAGGAGGACCTCATAGTCTGCTTCCCCGTCCTGGGCGCCCTGCGACGCTTGTTCGTGGGATACGCGCGTACATGTCCCGGCGTTTTACTCGTTTTCACGAATGGACGCCGGCGGCCGTCCGGCGGATCTGCTGCGCCTGCAAGACAGTGTCGGCGCGGCTGGGCGCTCGTCGTTGCGCCCGGTCTCCGCCGCGTGACCCCACCACGTCGCTGGGGCTGCGCCGCTGCCGGCTAGGGTGTTCCATAACATGCGACTCCCTCGTGGGCATGCGCAGCCACCTAACGCGACCCTGCTCGGGTGGGGTGACCTTGGCGCCGGCCCGGCGACCATCGCCCCGGGCCGGCCGCGGCGGAGTCAGCGCCGGCAGTAGGGCGGGCCCGCCCGACTCCGGGAGGACTTTGTCCCGTGTGTGGATGCGTGCGTCATTGACTCGAAATTGAGCTCGAGGGACTACAAAATGTTTAGATGCACCATTTTGATGGCGAATTTCAACATCATGCTGTACGCGTTTCGAAACATCACACCTACCGAAAAACGTTTATTTTAACATTGAGCCACTCTCTCAAACTGGGAGTCGATATCTTTCTCTCTTTCTCTCTTTCTCTCTTTCTCTCTTTCTCTCTCTGTGTCTTGTGTGTCTGTGTGTCTGTGTGTCTGTGTGTCTGTGTGTCGGTGTGTCGGTGTGTCTGAGTCTGAGTCTCTGTGTGTGAGTGTGTGGTGGGGATCGATTGGTGCGAGCTGCGAGCTGCGAGCTGCGCGTCATATCCTCTGGATCGCCCGGCGAGACAGCTGACCGTGCCGGCCTGTCTCGGCTGGCTGGCCGGTGTCGGGGCCATTCATCCCCCCCACCCCCGCCTGACCTCCCGCGCCGCCTCCGTTCCGCTGTCAGCGCAGGCATGACCGCGCCACCGGAAGTGAACGCGTGCCGCGTGATATGCCGAAGCACATGCGGATGATGAAGCAGATGATGAAGCAGATGAAGTCAGCAGCAGCTGGACTTCGTTAAGCCTTTTGCGCCTGATATGGGCTGGGTTGGACATATTTTGGCAGTAGGTATAATTATCGGTTGAGCCGAGTGGTTTAACATTTGAGGTATGTGCACCATATTTGACAGTGAAACCTGATTTTTGCAACAGCACCATCAATATCTTTTTTTGCGGAGGCGCATTAAATGTCATGGCGCTTCGGTCGAAATTGCTTACCATATAATTGTAGTACGTGCTCCAAGATCGGATATGGTGCCTGCACCGTAGTGGAAGGCAACCATGCCATTTTGTCGAACTTTGTCAAACTTATTGTTGAGATGTGTACGTCTAAAATTGCTCGCACGGTATAAGTGCTGTTCATGTGCTTTCATCTTGGCAATGCAAAGATGCTGGGATTAACGTTATGCTTTTTTTTTTTTTTTTTTTTCTTCTTTTTTTTTATAATGTCGACCCCTGTTTAGTATGCAGCAGCCTATCCTATTTGGCTACACACACTATTACAGGTTCGATTGATGTTGGGCTTTCCCATCGCCAGCTATTCAAAAGTTAGGACAGCCAGCTTAGGAATGCCTCAGGATACTAATACATATGTCATTTGTCTGCTTGTTCAATACAGATGGTTGCATCCTGTTTTTTGCCTTTTTGTTTGCAGATAGGCCACCACCAGTTATTAGTAGAAGTAGCCCCAGGAGCACCTCAGCTAGGTAGCAAGCTAGTAACACCAAGGAGCTCCTGGGGCCACAAAGTGAAATGTGTTATGAGGGGGAAAATGGAGAAGTTGGAGAAGTTGGATCATGTACATACACATGCACCAGCACACAAACCTGCCTATGCCCACACATGAAACATGTACACCTACACATATTTCACATACATAGACACATGTGTACTCACATATCTATACAAATATACATACATACACATATACTAACATGCACATACATAAACATACACATATACACACATTTTGCAGTGTGCAAATGATCAAGGTTATTTTTGATCACCAGTTAATTTGTGATATATGAGCTAATGAAATGAACTCTGATAACTTTTTTATATCTTGTTTCTTAATAGGCACATGATTGCAGGAAGGAAATTTCGTACCAATGATACTGTTCCAAGTTCTTGGTGCTATAAATGGTATGGAATGAAGTCTATAGGATTTCGATGAAAAAGTACATGGAAATGTTCAACGTGCCTTAAATTACTTGGTGATGAGTACTGGAACATGTTCATTATAGTGATCGGTAATGTTTGATTAAAAAATATGTGAAGTAGTAATATGCTCTGTTCATGCACAATATGAGGGAACTTCAGAATGTTATATTTCATAAACAATTCATTTGTAGGGTATGCATAGTGCTGTTTATCTATGATTCTTAAAGCCCTTTTTTGTATTTTAACAATTCTGTCTAATCATGTTGGAAAATTGTTTCCCCATATTAAAGCACAATAATTTAAATAGGGAAGAATCAAAGTATTATATAAGTATTTTAATTCACGACTTGTGATAAAGTATTATGCTCTTCCCATTATTCCTAGATTTCTGCTAGTTTTTGCAGCAACATATGCTATGTGATACTTCCATGTTAATTTTTCATCAACTATTACACCAAGATATTTGATTTGCTGTTTCCTATGAACCTTTTGATAATTTATTGCTATGTTTAAGTCAGCACTAGGCATACTGGAATACATTTGGTAATTTGTTTTCTTGACATTCAATAATAATCTATTAGCTTGAAACCATTCAGTTATTTATGTAACAATGGCATTTACTTTAATTTGTAGTTCCTTTATATTTGTAGCTTTTATCATGACAGCAGCATCATCAGCAAATAAGTAAAATGTTCCATCTAAAGAATTTCCCAAATCATTAATGTATATAAGGAAGAGTAATGGACCAAGTATGGAGCCCTGTGGAACTCCCATTGTGATGCACTCTGCATCAGAGATTATATCATTGATTTTTGTTTGCTGATAACGATCTTTTAAGTATGAATGTAATATAATGAGTAGAGTTCCTGAGATTCCAATATGTTGGATCTTTTTTAGTAGAATGTCCATGCTCACAGTATCAAAGGCTTTTTTCAAGTCAATATAGAGACCACAAGTAAGTTCTTTCTTTTCTAAAGATTTTGTAATTTCATCATAAATGTGAGCAATTGGCATGTAGGTGCTGTTTTTTTTTTCTTTTCTAAATCCAAATTGGAGTGTACTGAGTATATTAATCAGTTCCAGATAAGACATGAGATAAGAATATACCACCTTTTCAAGGATTTTTGAAAATACTGGTAGCATAGAAATTGGCCTATAATTTGTGAATTTGTTCAGTTCTCCTGCCTTAAATATGGGGATAATTATGGCTTGTTTTAGTTGTTTAGGAAAAACTCCACTTCTCAGACAGAGGTTAAAGAAGTGGGTGATTTGCTTCAGGATAATTTTGTAAGTCAGTAAGAGAGTTTTTGTACTAATGCCATCAGCCCCTCCTCCAACAGAGTTCAGTGACTTTATAATTGTTTTAACTTGGATTTCATTAGTGCACATGTCTTGTTCCCAAACAGCATAGTCATGCCTTGCAATGTATTCAATTGGATCTTTGTTAGAAGCAGTAATCTTCTTTTCTAATTTGCTGCCGATGGTTGAAAATAAATTATTGAAGGCATTAGGAATTCGTTCTGCGTGATATTCATTATCGTCTTCATCTAACATGGATTCTGGGATTTCTTGTTTTGTTTTGTGTTTATTATCAGCTCATGCAATATTCCCAAGTTTTCTTACCATTTGATTTACTACAGTGAAGGGCATTTGAATAGTGTAGCTTCTTTGCTTCTCTGATTATCTTGATGAGGATGTTCCTGAATTGTTTGTATTGAACTTCATTATGTGGATTTGGATTTTTAACAAACTTCTTATATAGTCTGTTTTTTTCGATTTATGGAACATAATATGCCAGAGCTAATCCAAGCTTTCATGGGTGTTTTCCTCCTGCTTGGGATAATTTTCTTTGTAATAATCTGCATGCCATCATTGTATGCTGAGAGCAAATCACTGCATGCTATGTTTGGATCATTGTGTTGATGGAAATTATTCAATCTTAAGGCTAAATAGTCATTTAAGACATGGATTTGATTGTAATCAAGTATTTCTTTTGGATAATTTGACTTCTTTTGTTTTGCCTGGGCAGTTAATGTTACAAACACTGGAAAATGATCCGAAAGGTCTTCTATCAGTATACCTGATGAGGAAATGCATGAAAAATCATTTATGAAGATATTGTCCAATAAATAACTAGTATTTTTTACCCGAGTAGCATTTGTGATTGAGGGCAGAAAACTATATGACAATAGTTGGTTTGATAATCTCTCCACATTTCTGTCATTTTGTATATTTAGAAGATTGTAGTTGAAATATCCTGTTATAATTGTAAGCTTCCTCTCATTCTCTATCATTTGTAGCATTTGTTCAGTGCTTTCAAGAAAATTATTGTGGGGGAAAGTTGGGGGACGATAAATCTGGCAAATAATTATTGATCTAGTACTATTTTGAGACTCAAGTTTAATTTCAACAGCAGCAGCTTCATCAAGTTGATCTACAATATCTTTTCTTTCTCTTGATTCCAAACTATTGTGTATGTAAATTGCAGACCCCCCTCCTTCTCCATGCCTTCGACTTGCTGCATACATTTTGTAATTGCTCATTTTGAAGAGCTTTTCTGTATCTTTGCTAAGCCATGTTTCTGATAAACATACAGCTGACCAGTTGATTCCTGTTCTAGCTAAGAAGTTTTCTAATTCAGCAAATTTGTTCTTGACAGACCAAACATTTAAGTGTATTATGGAAAACCCCCTGTGCACATCTGCTCTAAGCTTGTTTGGAAATACATAATCACATTGTCTTAGGGTGTTTTCACATTCAGAAAATTCATCTCCCAGTCCCTGTTTTAAATAGTTGAGAAAACTTGCCTGCCCTTGATGTATGTCTCCGGTCGCTGTAATATTTCTTAAATTCCGACCTTACCTTGACTAGTTTTCTGTTTAATCTAAATAAACTAGTTCCGATACCAGTATATTCCTTGTTACCTTTTTCTGATTGGGACCCAGATTGGGGTGTCACGAGAGAAAAAGAAAAGAAAGAAAGAAAAATACATGTAAATCAATGTGTTTTTGCAGTATATACATTTGTATTTAGGTATTCATTTCATTTCAGTTACGTACCGAGTCACATATGTTTTCAGTGTATTTTTTTCAAACACTTAAACATTCAACAATCATTTTTCATTTTTGTCGCCGTCTGGTTCAGCACACGGTTCTGTTCAGTATAGAGGGTGGCTTGTAAATAAAAAGCATCTAAATAAAATGCTCAAAGGTCATTCTTTATATGTATGAACTTGATCACTTCTTAGTTTCCACTGCAAGCTAATGCAGATTAATTGCAATGATGAAAGGAAAACACCACAAGCAAGGAATGAAGGCCTTAGTTCCCAGCAAGGCTGGCAAGTTGTTGCGTAGTTATGCACTGCATGATTTGCTATGCTGGCTTGTTTGGCAATGTGTCACTTCCATGCACCTGGAATGTTGTTTTTCCGATTGTGGGCAGAATTAGCCGACCGTGATTTGAATGGTGGGACAGCATGTCGAGTTGACGTGGCGGCGGATTCCGTGGCTTCTGCAGTCACGCGATCGGACCACCGACCAACTGAAACCAGGCAGCTTATTGCAAGAGTGATGTTTGAACATGGTCGCGTTCTCTCCTCTTGTGACCGTCTCCTGTCCCCATCAGTGCCCCGGAATTCTGAAATTTTAGTGAAGACTCGCACTGAAGGACAATTGTTTTTGACATTACTTTTTATCTTTGACATAATTTTTGTGCCATTTTTTGCTTTTTTCCCTACAGACTATGAGTGAGATTTGCATCATTAAAAGCACCTAGGCTTCTGGCAGCAGTGTTGTCAACTGGTAGAGGCATCAGATACACTACTGGCACAGCCACCACCATCAAATAATCAACAAAGGTAATGGAATGCAGCTCATTAATAGGCATGATTCATATACATTTGCACTTAAAAAGAACATCAATTGACTTTTGGACTTCACTCTCCTCTCGTCCACTCCAAAAAATCAATGTCAGAACATTGGCTCCCATAGCTTCCTTCTCCTCTTCCATTCTCTATCCCTCTGTTTATCTCTGTCTCTGTCTCTGTCTCTCTCTGTCTCTCTATCTCTCTCCTTATCTCTCTCCATCTCTCTCCATCTTTCTCCATCTCTCTCTCTATATCTCTCTATATCTCTATCTCTTGACCTCTCTGTCTCCGTCTCTCTGTCTGCATCTGTTTCTCGTTCTCTCTATCTCTCTCGCTCGCTCATGCTGTCCCTCCCCTTCCCAACAGTCTCGAAATATATGTTGTGCAGAGTGGAGGTGGAGGTGGTGGTGTCAAAAAGCTAACTGATGTTTTAGAAAATGTGCCAATATATATATATATATGGATAATGCCTATTGATGACTGACATCACATTTGTTCATCGTTTCATATTGGTTATGTTGTCTCATGTTTCCGCTGCGTTTACCAGTCCGGACAGTGCTGCCAGAATCAATATGCAAAAGATCCAAATTTAACTTATAGGCTGTATTAAAACAAAAGTATCATGTAATGATGTCGATAAGAAAATTGATGTGAAAACAATTGTCATTAAGTGTTGGTCCCCACTCAAGTTCCAAAATTTCTCGACAGTGCCCCACAATATTCTCGATCTATCTCGGTTCACCTCCCTCTCTTCCCCATATGCCTCGCCTCTCCTTTTCGTGACCACCCTGTCCTATTCTGCCTCTTCCACTGCGTCTAAGACTGATGTATTCATTACCCTGATCCAGGACTCACGGCTCTGGCTGGAACGAATTCAGCCTAGCAGAATACAGTTGATGTATGCACCGTTACCATCGGGAATTGTATGGTCCGGCTTTATTTAGAGATATAATTATCGACGAACGAAACCAGGTGCCGTCAGTGCAGTTACTGTCTCGCTTTACTGCTGACGCGCTTCCGTCCCACCATCGAGGTCGGCCATTGTCTCGTTTATCTAGGCTGTTGTTGCGCCCTACAACCCAAACAACTGCCCGAGTCGTGCTGTGGTGAGCCAGCGCCGACTGTGGTCGCCGTCCTCAGCCGTGCCGGCCGGCGACATGGACAACCGCGACCAGGGCGCGCCGCCGGCCGTGCTCGTGGGCAAGACGGGCGGCCTGTCCGACTCGCTGCTCTCCTCGGACGGGTTCGGCCTGGCCGACCTGGCCGGCCTGACGCCCAGCTCGGACGGCAGCACGTTCCACCTGCTCGACTGCCGCGAGAAGGGCTCCCGCGAGGCGGACGCCGACGGCGACAAGGAGAACAGCACGCTGCACATGTCGGCCACCAGCGACGACGCGTTCTCGGTGAGGACGGCGACTGAATGGTTCGCCTAGTGTGATGGCTGGGCTGTGAAGGCGCTGTGGTCCGGCCATCTAGTGTGGGTAGTGGCTGTGAATGGTTCGCCTAGTGTGATGGCTGGGCTGTGAAGGCGCTGTAGTCCGGCCATCTGGTATGGTCAGTCAGTGGCTGTGAATGGGACACCTGTGACGAGTGAACTCTGCGGGTGGGTGGTGAACGTGTGATGTGTGTGAAGGACTGATAGTCTAGCTTCGTTGTGGTTTCGTGCGGGGGGGGAGGGGTGCTTCAGAAACCGTCAATACGGACGGTTCGCAGTTGAGAGAGCTGTTGGTGCAAGAGAACACGAATAGTCACAATGGCGTTTTTCCTTTGACCGTACTCAGTTTTCGTAATTGTTGGGAAGTCCTTGATGAAGGGAACTGTAAGGCCAACGTCCATACAATGCATACACATTTCGGAAACAATAGTGTTCCTGAGGTGAGCTACTTCGGGGGCAGAATGCGCATCCAGTTAACTGTGTGATGCGCGGCTTGCTTTGCACTTTTTTTTAACTCCAGATGTTTAGTTTCGCTGCCTTTTGTTAAGTGTTGCATTGCGTTATGAAATTTTGTTTATAAGTTGCGATGCATCGAGTTATGAGCAAGGTGGGATCCCGAGCGAGTCCACTCCCGAGTCCCGTGTATATGAGACAACATAATCCATGCTTTGCTCCTAATGTTTTTTGTGTGACACGATGCTGATGCAATACGGTGTATATATGTACGGCCTGCCAAGGGAGCGTAGTCGCAGTCGACCTGTAAGTTGTATGCCGCAGCGGCACGAGCACTCCATCCTGTGCATGTTGTTCCCCTTGCCTACCTATTGCAATCGCTCGACAAGGTCTACCACATACTGGTCATCCAAAGTACATTGCTGGTGTATGACACCGCATTACATAGTCGGCATTTGTATTTGTATACATATAGCCGCCCCGATAGTCTGCAGAGGGCCGATCTGCGTTGATCTCTTGTTCTGATAGGACATGTTTGGAGTCGGTTCACGCGCTCGCATTTAGCCTCCGGCTTAGAGGGTCAGCTGTAATTGGCTGGGTAAGGCCGGCACGTGATAGACCAGCGACGGCGTTGGAGAAATGTTATTAAGCTAGAGCTCCCAGATCGGGTGGCGGGGGTCAAGGTCCAACAACAAGCTCCGCTTAACACGGGTCATGTTTCGAAAAGCCACCTTTGCAATGGTTCGGACTACATTGATGTGAAAAAGTACCCCTAACATGCATGCACCATGGAATGTGCGAGCATTTTGGTATGATCCAAGGATATTCATGAACGAAGGAATGTTTTTATCCTAACAAACCCAAGCCATAGCAAACGGAAAGTTAGCAGTTGATATCAGGACCATGCGCACAAAGCCCTGACCATCATTGTTGCCTGTGTTTGCCTACAGTTCAGTGGAGACATAGACAGCCTTATCTTCAAGGAGGCTCTGGCTCTTGCCGAAGAGTTTGCAACGATGGCGAGAGAGGGCGGTAAGAACCTCCCGATATTTTTATTTCCATGTTTTTCTTCGAAATATAGAGACTGAGGTGTGTGAGGCGTGATCTTGTTCAAGTTTTCACAGCGAGCATGATCATGATATTTTAAATGTTAACCTGTTTTTCTAGTGAGCATAACACCAACATGAGACACCTTTATAAGTGGAAAGAGAAGGGATTGAACATTATGGACACGCGCACGGGTGGGGAGGGAAGGGGAGGGGAGGGGTCGGCGGAATCCAACCGTCCCTCCTTTTACAACGATGTCTCATACGGGCGGGGATATTGTAATGTAATCTTTTGACGTTAGAGGTTGATACGCGCATCCTGTGCAAAACTCGAAATCCGTTGGTAAATATAGAAACTGCGGAGATGTAGTCCGCCGACCGGCTGGCTGGCCGCTGAGTATTCAAGGTCACACAGGTTTGGTCGGTGCGATGGTGCGGCGGCGGGGTGTGGCGGCCGATCTCTATCTCACTTGACTCTTAATATATTGACCTAGGGTCATGGAATTTATAATTAAGCGAGTTGACTACAGCCGTAATCTACCCTCCAAATTTTGTGCTTCTAGCTTCAATAGTTCTCGAGATATTAGGCGAGGGGGCGGGGGATGGGGCGAATCCGCCCCTCTCCGGTGCGTGTTGTGCAAGAGACCACTCGGTGCGCCTGGTAAGACAAAACAACTTTGGTTAAGAGCTGTAAATATTATAATATTGTGTCAACTGGTATGCATAATGTATATATATATATATATATATATATATATATATATATATATATATATATATATATATATATATATATATATATATATATATATATATATATATATATATATATTGTGTGTATGTGTATATGCAGTCAGTGTAGCCAGTGCATTCGTTCCTGGGCGAAATAACAGTTGTCAGATCGTCCGTGAACACAATAACGAAATTTGAGTATCACAATCATGTGAAATCACTCGTTCACACAAATGTTACATCTGGAGCATATGTCTTCAAACCAGGGTTGGCAAAATGCTGGCAAAAACTGGTTTTGTCATGCGAGTAGTATGAACCGGTAAAAACCATTTATTGGCAAACACTAAATCTCACAACAGACCACGATGGGCTTGCACCTCCGGTGAACCTCCGAATCCGGAATCAGAATTATGTTGTAGTCTCCTGCACAAGGTCCACATGTCCTGACCAGGGTTGGGATTTGTACCAGGAAAAACTGTTTTTTTTTCATGGCAACCAGTTTTTGCCAATAAAAGCTGACAGACTGGTAAAAACAGGTTGTGGTCAAAGATTGTGCCATTTACCACATACTGTGACATTTTCAGCTCCAATTTTGCCTATTTCTATGCATTATGCACGTTGATACATTTCTATACATATGCACGATGTATGATACGTGACACTCTAGACATGCAAGCAGTGTGTCCTATCTGTCTGAAAAAGATATAACAAAGTATTTGCAGGACCTTTACCGGTAAAACGTTTTTAGCATCTCGGTTTTGCCAGTGGTAGAAACCAGTAAAACAGGTTTGGTGGTAAAAACTGCCAACCCTGCTCTTGACGCCAAATGTTTTGCCAGATCCCTGGTATTAACCAGCCAGCATCTTGCCAACCATGCTTCAAACGTCACAGAAAAAGTTTATTGAAGATCACCAAAGACCGGTTCGCTGGACTATGCTGAATCCCATATCTGGCACTCGGGGCCGGATCGAGCGGCCGGCACTGTCGGATACGGAAGGTTCGAAGCGCCAGCTCTCTGGCCGGATAATCGGGCCGCAGCGTATATCCGGTGCATCCCAGTACTTACCCCTAGAAATTCTGGGGTGATGGCAGATATTTCCCTGATGATTTCCAAGATAGCTTCCGAACTGCTCGGGCGATCGGGCCCGAGTTTGGTCTAGCTTCTCGCATTTGAGCAGCGGATCTTTTGGTGGCAAAATGTTTTTTTTTCGGGTGACTCATGGTCTGAACCAGATGGGGTCAAAATCAGGTCACATTTTCCGAGAAGTGTTCATTTTAGGGTAATATTCTATGGGCTGTTGAAAAAATCAGTTTTAAATGTACATGGGAAAATCTTGCGGTAATGGATAGGTGATCGTTCCAGGTGACTTACGTGATCTGTCATGGCGTAAGATGACCATTTTCCAGGATTGACCAACAATTTGTTTCTATAGTAGTTTTAGGCGCTTAATTCGAATTCGGTGACATTTCCTGTCCCAATAATGTCCAAGCTCGAAGAATAACACATGGAGCCCCGAACCGTATGCGACCATGCATACATAACCAATTGTAACTTAGTGATCTTTGGCTAAAATACTTGTCACCAGAGTTTGTACCTCATCGACCCACGTCTTGTTCTTGTTTTATCGCTCTATCGTTCTTAGTTGGGGGGGGGGGTGTACAGTAAACTTACTTGCATTTGCATAACAAGCATGTCCGTTCTCACGACCTCTACGCGTGATTCTGACATTCAATGTGTGCTCCAATAGCACGGACGTATTCGCAAGAAGCTGACAAGCTGACAACCTATTCTAGATTTCTCCGAGTACTCGTTGTTTCTGGCCAGGAGTCGAAAGCCAGCAACATATACCAGCCGGCCGTGCGAAACCTGGACATTGACCCCTTTGACCTGACATGGAGAGTAAACCATCAGAGATAGACACAAGTTCTTTATGCCATGGAATATAAGTTAGTGGGATGGGGAATTGCACATTTTGTCTCACCCCGCTGCTGGCAGAACTAGAGTTATGAACAGCGGGCGGCAGTTCTAGTGTTATTAAAGTCCCCCAACATTGTCACTGGTAATGAAAATCTACTGTACCAAAATGTGGATACTGAAGTTGTATGTGTATCCTAAAACTAGATACTTACCTTTGCTTTATGTGGCACTGATTGTCGTCTGCAGTGGTGCAATTTTCTTTGCGTGTTTCCTCTTCAGTTTTTAGTTTGGGTATATTTGTTGACTATTGGCGTTGGGACCACCAATTTGAACTCGACACGACGCCCACTGATTAAATGCAGCCACTTTGCAAACTCTAAGATGTCATGTCAAGTTCATGACCCCTGTGGAGCGTAGACCGCCCATCATGCAGGCGGTCGGCGACATCTGGGCCATCTGACTCCACTTGTGCTCCGACCTCAGAGGACGACCCGCCTGCCACGGCAGACAGCTGGCAGCGGCTGTCGGCCGACGAGGGCCAGATGTCCTGCATGCTGGCGTCCGGCGCCGAGTCGGCCGAGCCCAAGCCGGAGCCGCCTCCGTCGCCGCCATCTCCACCGTCGCCGCCGTCGCCGCCGTCCGCCCGCTACAGAGCCCCACTGTCGGCGGCCCCGGCCGGCGAGATGACAGCGCCGCGGGAGCGAGACGAGTGTCGTCGCGGACCGACCGGCAGCCGGGCCTCCCAGCCGCGTGGTGAAGACAAGGCATGGACTCCGCCTCGGGGTGAAGATAGGTCGGAGCAGACTGCGCGGCAGGCTGAAGGCAGGTCGGAGCGGACGCCGCCGCGGACTGGCGCCGGCCCGGCCGACAGCTCCGTCCCGCCGACCGCCGCGGCCGCGGGCGTATCGCCCGCGTACGCGGCGCTCTGCGAGCGGGCGTCGGCCGAGCTGCGCCAGCTGGAGCAGCAGACCCAGGAGGAGTACGAGTGTCTGCAGTTCGAGGCGATGGAGCGGTCGCTGTCGGCGGTGCCGCCGCCGGCGGAGGCGCTCCGCCGGCCGCAGCTGACGCCGTGGGACGCCGCCGTCGGCCGACCCAACACGGCCACGTTTAAGGTGAACAAGACTCGGTACGGCACGTACCGCGTGGCCCGGCCCGGGCCGGCCGACGTGCAGCCGCCGGACGACGCCGAGTCGCCGCAGCGGCGGGCGGCGGCCGACGTCCGACTGCGCCGTCCGACTCCCGGCCGGCAGCGACTGGTCGGGCCGGCCACGCCCGGCCTCAACAGGACGTTCGGCAGGGACGCTCGGCTCGACCGGACGTGGGACGCCGAGTCGCCGGCTAGCAGGACCGACCGATCGGAGGCTGCGCAGCTGGATAGCACGTTCGACGTGGGCCCGGCCTGCAACGGCGGCCACGTCTCAATTCTCAGTGGATCTTGCGATGTTGGAGGCCCAAGTTTTCTGGACGAGACGTTCGACGTGAACGCTCCCGTTGATCGTTTTAGTGAGTCGAACGGTCAGCTGAATCAGACATTCAACGCAGAAGCACCACTTAATGAAACTTTTGCGAAGGAAGTCATCGGAAATGTGCCAAATGGCGGAAACGACGTCCTGAATCGGACATTTGAGGCGAAAATGCCGTTGAAACAATCACTCGAAGCAGAAGCGACTCCCGACCGCACCGTCGAGACGTCCAATCCTCCGAATCAGAGGCACGACGCGGTCATGCGCCCAGCTCGCAAGTCGGACGCGCACTCGCGGCCGAACCGAAAATCGGACACGGAAGTGCTGCTCAACCGAACTATCGACACTTGCGACCTGTCTGGACAGCGGACGTCTGTGTACGAGGCGCGAGCCGGCTCGACCAGCCGGTCACCGATCAGTCCTCCCCCAAGCGGCACCTTCCGGCGCGACCAACTGCCTTCCCGTGACGCGACGCGCGCCGGCGGCGTGACCCCGGCGGCGCATGTCGGCGGCGCCAGGCCGGCCGGCAGGGAGCAGGTGAGCGCCGTCGGCACGACGGCCGTGGTCGGTCCGGTATGATGAGGGCCTGCCTCGAGTTGCGGGCGGGAGAGGTCTCGTGCTTCAGCCTGCCATCTGATGGCCTTGTTGCGCGTCCAATTTGACCCCGTGTGGCCGTTTGGTCATGTCGTGGCCAATTTTGATGGCCGCGTTAACCGGCCGAATGGTCCTCAGCACTGGGACTGGCTGCGGTGTCATGTGGGATCTTGGGTGTAGAAAAATACTCAACCATATCTCGCATTGCTGTGGTGAGATACGTCTGATTTTGCAACATGTTTGCGTTTTTATAATACGGTCAAAAGAACCCAATCACTATTCAGTTGAATTACTTGCAGTCATGTTCTTGAACAGATGCCATTGTGTTGAGCAACAAATCTGGCGTGGTTTATGCCACTGACCTGTGACATGCGTCACTTATTTGTGGTTTGTCATCAGGTTCATGCCAGCGCGTGCCTGCCAATGTACATTATTCCGACAATAGTCATCTATGGAAGTCATGATTGTACGGCATGCCACATCCATAATCTGGTTATCTGATGATCGGGATCTATCAATCCATCCATCCATCCTATGATCGGTCCGATGATCACAAAATCACCCGAACTCGTACGTGCTCTGCTCGTATGCTGGTCCGCCTCCACACCAGGGTTGGGTTTGTACTTAATTATATATCTGGAGAGGAAAAGTTTTGGGCAATCAAATACGGGGACGATATATATTTTTTTTACCGGCTTCATCAGAATCTCAGCTTGCACTTTCAATTAAGTCTTGAGCAATTTATCACAGAACAGTTCATTGTCAAATAGCTGTACCATTGAACCTTCAAATGATAAAAACGTGATAATTTTTTTTCTGAAGAAGATTTTGTTTTGGATGCCACAAAGCCAGGAACAGTGTTTGTCCAACTCTGCACCACCCTGAGTCAGGACCTCTCCGTCCTGGCTGCATTCTGTTCGTCCCCGCCGTGATTCTATATCGCGGTCCCTTCTATGTCGCGACTGCATTTCAGTTCGTTCCCGCCTTGCCTCTCTACACATCCCCCTTACCCTGACCTTGTTCTGTTCAGCTTCCCGCCGTGGATTTGCATCCCGCTGCGTGCCCGCCGTGACTGCCGTGACAACCCCTCCCAACGCCGTCTCAGCGGGTGATGTCTGGTCTGCCAGGTGAGCCCGACGGAGGCGCGCTCGCCTCTGCCGCGATCCGACTCGGCTGGCTCGGCGGGTGGCGGCTGGTCGTTGTCTGACGACGCGGCGGTGGCGGCCGCGCGCCGCCGCCTGCCCGGTCCGCTCACCTCCACACCGGCACGTACCGGGCAGACTCGCCCCAGCGGTCTGGTGCGGCCGGCGGCGACCGGCGCCGGTCCGCCGGCACTGCCAGACGACGTGGCGCCGCCACCGCGGCCGTCCGGTCCTGCCCGGCCGGCCGGACTGACGCGGCCGTCCGGTCCTGCTCGGCCGGCCGGACTGACGCGGCCGGCCGGTCTGCAGGTGCCCCGCGCCACCGGCCTCCGACCTCCCGCGGCGGCGGGTGTTAGGCCACCGGCACCGAGCGTCAGGCCGCGGCCGCCGGCGTCCGGCCCGCGTCCGCCGGCGTCCGGCCCGCGTCCGCCGGCGTCCGGCCTGCGTCCGCTGGCGTCCGGCTTGCGTCCGCTGGCGTCCGGTCTGCGTTCACCGGTACTCGGCCTGCGTCCGCCAGCATCCGGCCCGCGTCCGCCAGCATCCGGCCCGCGTCCGCCGACGCCCGGCCTGCGTCCGCCGACGTCCGGCTCGAGGGTGCTCAAGCTGGCTCCAGCCGAGTCGGGCGTGAACGTGCCAACCAATGCCGACAGCCGACCATCCCCCAGCGACAGGTGACTGTTCGGGGTTCCCTCAGGAGACCGGATGGGCGATCACTTCGGGAGACAAGAACTTATAATTTGGCTGGGATCGGGAAACTGATGCTATTACGATATGATTACGATAGTCTGCGTTTAATGCGTCACAGGCTTCGCCATTTTAATTAATATTTTAGCATGGTCGCTGTTTTTTCCCGAGCAGCCTGGATGCTTATGATTTGTGTGTTGCCTTCGCCATTGTCTAAGCTGTTTGAGTCTAGATTTAGGTGAGCAACATGACTTAGCGTTGATGATTGAGACTGACTCGGTTCTGTTCGGCAGCTGCGACCCTTCTGGCGCCACGTCTCGGCTGCCTGCTGCGAGGTCGTCCGGCGTACCGGCACCGCGGGCTTCAGGACTGCCCACTGCTCGCCGCTCTGGGCTGCCCATTGCTCGCCCCTCAATGCTGCCTGGCCCGGGGACAAGGGGCAATGCTGGAGGTACGGTTTGCATTATTCTGATCGCGGATGGCTCTCCGATCAGGTTCCCCGATTCTATGCTGCCAATGGGTTCCACATTGTTTCAACTTTACGTGTTGCCAAAATCCCATCTAATCTACTGTCGCCTCCGTTGTCCGCTAAGTCTCCGATTTTCTGACTGCCGATAGTTTGTTGATCTTGGATGGCACGAACTTTGGTGCGGGCTTCTATGGGTCAACTAGAGTTCATGCATTGCTGTAATCTCTGTGGTGCGGCAGTTTTGTAACAAAGGTAACGATAAACCGCAACCTTCTCCCCATTTGTTTTATGATAGTTCGGATCATTCACACACACCTTTATCCTTTATCTAATCAACTATACCACTCTCACAATCGAAAGGTTGTGGGTTCGAGTCTCACCTGTCGCTACTCTTCGCCCGCGACCAATCGGCGTGAGAGATTGGCGGCGCTACATGACACAACGGTCGACGTGTCGTAAAACCAATAACCAACCAACCAACTATACCACTCCGCCTGTTGTGTAACCCCTGTTATTGTGTATCTCGATGCAGTTCGTTAAGTTCATGTTACGTAGGACCACCGACATCTTTATCCCAACTGTATGTCCTCTCGGTACGCTGTGGTTCCAAGTCTTACTGACTGTATTTGTTTGCCAGGTATCGGAAGAGCAAGAATCCCCAGTGCTACACGCCGCTAGGTAAGTGGCGCCAGAGCCGGTCATTGCAAATTGAACGTCCTGGTCCTGTGATATGTGATAATATTTATGTAATCCTGCCTTCTTTTGCATTGCAGTATTACAATCCTTGTTGAAATTCTCTTGGCCAGGGGGACTGAATTTTTTTCCCCAACTAGCCGACTGGAATCGCCACTGATGTGTCCAGGTTTCCTGGAGCCCGCACCATAGACCATAGATAGCATTATAATGGACTAAGGAATAAATACGCGACTGTTAAAATTTGGAGGGCTTTTGGCTATTTTAGTTCTTAGTTGTTATAACTTGACTCGGCCCTATAGTGACCGTGTCTCGTGTCCCGCAGGAGTGGCTGCTCCTTTGTCTGAGGATGTCCCGTCTCTGGCCCGGCCCGATAGTGACCGTGTCTCGTGTCCCGTAGGAGTGACATGTCTCCCGGTCTGATGATGTCCCGTCTCTGGCCCTGCCCCATTGTGATCGTGTCTCGTCTCCCGTAGGAGTGACATGTCTCCCGGTCTGATGATGTCCCGTCGCTGGCCCGGCCCCATAATGACTGTGTCTCGTGCCTCGCATGGATGACATGTGTCCCGTCTCTGGCCCTGCCCCATTGTGACCGTGTCTCGTGTCCCGTAGGAGTGACATGTCTCCCGGTCTGATGATGTCCCGTCGCTGGCCCGGCCCCATAATGACTGTGTCTCGTGCCTCGCATGGATGACATGTGTCCCGTCGCTGGCCCTGCCCCATTGTGATCGTGTCTCGTCTCCCGTAGGAGTGACATGTCTCCCGGTCTGATGATGTCCCGTCTCTGGCCCTGCCCCATTGTGATCGTGTCTCGTCTCCCGTAGGAGTGACATGTCTCCCGGTCTGATGATGTCCCGTCGCTGGCCCGGCCCCATAATGACTGTGTCTCGTGCCTCGCATGGATGACATGTGTCCCGTCTCTGGCCCTGCCCCATAATGATCGTGTCTCGTGTCCCGTAGGAGTGACATGTCTCCCGGTCTGATGATGTCCCGTCGCTGGCCTGGCCCCATAATGACCGTGTCTCGTGTCCCGTAGGAGTGACATGTCTCCCGGTCTAATGATGTCCCGTCGCTGGCCCGGCCCCATAATGACTGTGTCTCGTGCCTCGCATGGATGACATGTGTCCCGTCTCTGGCCTGGCCCGATAGTGACCGTGTCTCGTGTCCCGTAGGAGTGACATGTCTCCCGGTCTGATGATGTCCCGTCGCTGGCCCGGCCCCATAATGACTGTGTCTCGTGCCTCGCATGGATGACATGTGTCCCGTCGCTGGCCCTGCCCCATTGTGATCGTGTCTCGTCTCCCGTAGGAGTGACATGTCTCCCGGTCTGATGATGTCCCGTCTCTGGCCCTGCCCCATTGTGACCGTGTCTCGTGTCCCGTAGGAGTGACATGTCTCCCGGTCTGATGATGTCCCGTCTCTGGCCCGGCCCGATAGTGACCGTGTCTCGTGTCCCGCAGGAGTGGCTGCTCCTTTGTCTGAGGATGTCCCGTCTCTGGCCCGGCCCGATAGTGACCGTGTCTCGTGTCCCGCAGGAGTGACATGTCTCCCGGTCTGATGATGTCCCGTCGCTGGCCTGGCCCCATAATGACCGTGTCTCGTGTCCCGTAGGAGTGACATGTCTCCCGGTCTGATGATGTCCCGTCTCTGGCCCTGTCCCATTGTGATCGTGTCTCGTCTCCCGTAGGAGTGACATGTCTCCCGGTCTGATGATGTCCCGTCGCCCGTGGGTGAAAAGGGTGAAAGCCCCTTGTACCCCTCCTACTTTCGATGTTGACATGGTGGCACGAGCCATGAAAGACTCGGGAACCTCCGGTGCCTGCGGAGTGGACAATATTCCTATTTACATCTAAGACACTTTGGACCTTATGCGCTCTCCGCCCTCACTGCACTTTTCAATCTTTCCTATGAAATTCATACAATCCCTACAGCTTGGAAAAAAAGGTATTATCATCCCCATCATCAAGTCAGGAAAGCCGCCAAATGAGGTCTCGTCATACCGACCCATTTCACTATTGTGTTGCATATAAAGTCCTGGAGCGTCTAATGTCGGCTAGATTCCCGCCGTGTGTAGGGCTCGACAACTCGCAGCATGGATTTCGTCCGAATCACTACCACCACACATTTATCCACCCTCACTGACTTCGTACTGTCAGGATTCAATGAGACGAAACCGCCCTCAAGAACAATCCTGGCAAGCCTAGATATCAGAAAAGCAATTGACTCGATTTCTCGATATGTCCTAATTGACAAGCTGATGAATCTACATGCTCTACCCACTAGAGATATTCTCTGGCTGTGATTTTTTTACGGATCGTCGCTCGGTAGTCAAGATCGATAATGTGGAATCAAGAAGCCGAATCTTTAAGGACGGGGTGCCAGAAGGAGCCGTGCTTTCCCCACTCCCTGTTCAATTTCTATGTAGCAGACGCATCAACAACCCCCACAGACTGCATCCTTCTCTCATATGCAGATTGACTGCTCAACGAACCCTCCAACGATACATCACTAAGCTCTCATGATGGCTTACAGAGAACAGGCTGGTTCTTTCCCCACACAAATCGACAGTGTCGATCATGACCTCTGATTCTCATCAGCACAATTTCAATCTGAAACTGTACACTTACCAATCTGCTATTCCAGTCACCAAAAACCCTAAATTGTTGGACCTGACTCTCGATCCTTCCCTATGTTTCAACACACACATCTCCGACACGCTGAAAAAATACTCGACAAGAACTAAACATACTGAAGGCCATTTCCTCCCCAATAATTGGGCAGAGCAGAGAACCTATCTCGTATTTTTACCGCCAATCAATACGCCCAACAATGAACTACGGAGCAGCTGTGTTTACTAACCAATTATCCTCCACAAGTTTTAAAAAAGTTGCAGACCTCCCAGAACAAATGTCTTCGCGCAATCACAGGATGTGTGACGATGACGGCAGAAAGAGACCTCCACCACGAAACATCGATTCTCCCGGTCAGAGATCATTTAAACATGGCTGGAGCACAGATTGTGTCCCAGTTCTTAAATCCCAGCCACACCTGCCACCCACTTCTTACCATTCCACCAGAAATAAAGATGCGCGAAACATCCTGCATTTACTTCAAGAAGTGGTTCCCCCGCCTGAACCACCGGATACAGTCCATCCGCGTTCCGTGTCGCAGAGGATCCACGACAGAGTGGCAGCGGACGGAATCCGCGCCCTGGGCTCTTCCAACGTCCTGGAAACCCCCCACAATTTTTTTTGACAAAGTCGAGGAATCACTAACAAGACAGATAGTCGAGCTGGCCCGGATGCGCAGCGGATATTCGACAAATCTTCGACCCTACATGGCTCGCATCTCTGGCAGCCAACCTACATGTCGCCACTGCGAGGTGGAAGAAGGAACAGTGCAACATCTGTTCACATGCGACGAAATCGCCCTCCTCAGAGCTGGTTTGGAACTGGAGTCTCTGGACGCTTCACAAACAGGCGATTGACTTCCTAAAGGCGGCAGGACATCTTGTCTAGATAAGATGACTGGGGAAATTCTACTACTATGTCCCGTCGCTGGCCCGGCCCGATAGTGACCTTGTCTCGTGTCCCGCAGGAGTGACATGTCCCCCTGTCTGATGTCCCGTCGCTAACCCGGCCCGATAGTGACCGTGTCTCGTGTCCCGCAGGAGTGACATGTCCCCCTGTCTGATGATGTCCCGTCTCTGGCCCGGCCCCATAGTGACCGTGTCTCGTGTCCCGCAGGAGTAACATGTCCCCCTGTCTGATGAGTCTCGTGTCCCGCAGGAGTGACATGTCCCCCCGTCTGATGTCCCGTCGCTAACCCGGCCCGATAGTGACCGTGTCTCGTGTCCCGCAGGAGTGACATGTCCCCCCGTCTGATGTCCCGTCTCTGGCCCGGCCCCATAGTGACCGTGTCTCGTGTCCCGCAGGAGTAATATGTCCCCCTGTCTGATGTCCCGTCGCTAACCCGGCCCCATAATGACCGTGTCTCGTGTCCCGCAGGAGTGACATGTCCCCCTGTCTGATGTCCCGTCGCTAACCCGGCCCGATAGTGACCGTGTCTCGTGTCCCGCAGGAGTGACATGTCCCCCGTCTGATGTCCCGTCTCTGGCCCGGCCCCATAGTGACCGTGTCTCGTGTCCCGCAGGAGTAATATGTCCCCCTGTCTGATGTCCCGTCGCTAACCCGGCCCCATAATGACCGTGTCTCGTGTCCCGCAGGAGTGACATGTCCCCCTGTCTGATGTCCCGTCGCTAACCCGGCCCGATAGTGACCGTGTCTCGTGTCCCGCAGGAGTGACATGTCCCCCTGTCTGATGATGTCCCGTCTCTGGCCCGGCCCCATAGTGACCTTGTCTCGTGTCCCGCAGGAGTGGCATGTCCCCCCGTCTGATGTTCCGTCGCTAACCCGGCCCGATAGTGACAGTGTCTCATGTCCCGCAGGAGTGACATGTCCCCCCGTCTGATGTCCCGTCGCTAACCCGGCCCGATAGTGACCGTGTCTCGTGTCCCGCAGGAGTGACATGTCCCCCTGTCTGATGTCCCGTCGCTGGTCGGGCCCAATAGTGATCGTGTCCCTGCCCCGCAGGAATGACGTCATGTCTCGCGGACCGCGGTGGGCTCGACTGGCGAGTCGACTGTCGCCGGTCCCATTATGCTGTGCTGCACGCACCTGCGAGGGCTCCAGGGCTGTGCACAAGGCTGCTAGATCGCTGGCACATTCGGTTGCCAGATACCCAGTGCAGCTCGTCACCGCAGGCGTTTTAGTAACAAGGTTTTAGTCTGTGCACGGGCTGTGCGCCGATAACAGTCATGTTTCAGCTCTACGCTTATACCTGTTTTTTTTCCTGTGTTTCACGCCAACGTGTTATCAATACATATGATTTTCCGCCGATGAGACCGTTGTAACAACTACCATTCGTGCATTGGCGCAGCCACCCACGAAGTGATGGGAAAAAACGAAAATCGTCGTTTGCTTCAAGAACTTGATTTTACTCGAAAATGAGCTAAGTTATTACACTCAGCCAAGGTCACTTGGTTTTAAATTCTGCCGGTTTCGTTGCTGCCCAACATGCTCACTAATTATAATATCCAGATTGACCTAGAAAATCTTGATCTGTGACCTCAACGAGTCCACATCAAAAGCCGCGCCAGATGATTACCTACACGCTACTAGTCGGTCGCCCTCTTTGTTTTTCTGAGATTCAGATGATCTCGTCCCCAGACTCCTACCACGCGTGTCAAGGTAACATGAACGATAGTAGATTGACAGAAGAGCAAGCAATTGGAAAGCTAATGGAACATATATTTATTATATTTGTATATATTATATAGGAATATTGGAATTATAGGCAATTATAGGTACTTTCTATCAACTTGTGAATTGCTTTTTCTGTATAATTATTTAATACTGCCACATCTAAATTACTGTGCTGTTGTCTGGGGAAGTACGTACCACTCTAAGCTCGACAAGATTATTAAGTTGCAGAAGCGTGCTATTAGGATTGTTGACAAGAACCTTACTTATACCATACAAATGAATTGTTTATTAAAGAGTTCTTAACACCTGTCGCTACTCTTCGCCCGCAACCAATCGGCGTGAGAGATTGGCGACGCTATATGACTCAACGGTCGACGTGTCGTAAAACCAATAACCAACCAACCAAAGAGTTCTTAAGTTTCTGGACATAGTTGATAAACAATGTATTTACATCATGCTAGGCTTTCTAAATCGCTCATTACCAGCACCTCTTTCTGATATGTTTCAACTTCATCAACGAGGTGGCCTCAGAGTTAGACAACACTTTCAAATACCCTTTTCTGATATCAATTACAGGATGTTTTCATTACCCTTTATTGCACCAAAAGCCTGGAATAAAATAATCTGCTCTCACTTCCATCGGATTGAAGATGTACCTAGGAATAAAATCATTAAAAAAAAAAAACATCAGGCAATACATAAGTAGAAAATATGAACTTTTGCAGTGAATGTCAGTGATAATGATGTGCTATGCACGGTGATCAGGTTGTCTTATTCGAATATTTTCGTTTAAGTATCATGTTTTCTTTTCTTTCTTCTTTCTTGATACTTGGTTCGTCCTTTCTCCTTAGTGTAGTAATAGCTTAGCAGATGCATGTGCAAGATTAGGGATTTTATATTATTTCCCCATTAACACCTATAGCAGTTTTCTTCCTGGAGCCCTCGAAGACGTTACTAGCGTTGCTAATTGTCTGAGAGAGCTTCAGGAACATCTTTTACTAATATCTGGTGGCGGGATCTGTCCAGCAAGAAACAGGAGCGGGAAGTGGTGTGACTTACCTTGACTTGCTTACCATGACCTACTTCTCATCCCTCGAATGTAACGTAATTAGGTCGCACGGGTAAGGAAGGGCACTCCTACCTATTAATGGGTAGGGGAATACAAAAAAATAAAGAAAAAAGAAAGCGGGTGGAATTTTTTTAATTATGTGCACCAATGTGATTAAAAAAAAACTTGTTTTACTTGATACTTCGTTTGACATTCGAATCGTTCAAGGAAAAGCAGGAGAATCTGCTCGCTTCTATGTTGAATTGCTTGAAAATGCCACAAGCAATGAATTGACATGTATAGATTACTCAGCCCATGACACAAAATATTGTCACGTGACATACCGCAGGGGTTGGCGGGATGCTTTCTGAGCGTCTCGACAGCGAACAGCGTACAACAGAACGGACGTTGGCACCTCTGAGGTTAGTTGCGATAGTCGAATCAGCTATGCACGGTTCCAGCGAAAGTTCACTAGGACGGCAAACATCTCGCTCGATCTGCCACACTGCCGGCGGGCATCAAATCACTGCGGGACAGCAGCGAACCACCCTGCCTCACCAGGCCACACCAGCTCCGGTGTGGCCGGCTGTCGTCGCTGATGACCTGGGGCGCCACGTGATCGGGACGGCTTACCGCGGCGCACCATTTCATCACAACGGCACACCAGGGGCGACACGCATCTACCGAGTTACGCACGTGATTAATCACACGGTCTAAAAATAGCATCTCGAGAGTGTCGGCTGGTGTCGTCCCGCGGCGACTATCGCCCTAGACAAGCGGACAGGGCGTCAGGGCACGCGTCTCGACGAGATCGGTCACGAACTGGACCAACGGGTGCAGCACGTATGGCACGCATGCAGGCACATGGTTGATATACTCTACCAGCTAGACAGTGCACGGTAAGCTCTCTGGTTACGGGTGGCCCGCGCGCACACTTCTGCACAACGCGTCATGGCGATACTTTGGCTGCTCGGATGAAGTTTGCACCACTCACGCAGACACCACCAATAAGTACGGCGTACCTGGCAAACGTCAGAGTCGGACGAAACGGAAGCGGCGACATAAAATGAATTAGCTCGCCGCTGCATGATGCGGGCTGTCAGGTGCGCGAACATGCTAAAACCAGCTGCGTATTAAAGCGCATCCTGTCCGACAATGCAAAACCGAGCCGTTCGGTGTAGACCAGACGTGTCAGAAAATTGTGGCATTTAATTGTTGCGCTCTGTGCACAAGGAACCTAATACTGGACGACAGCCGACGCAAATTCAGCAACGTTCTTTTGTACTGAGTTAATCACTACTGGAGGGATGCCTTTGATTTGGAACACTGGTAAGTACCAATGAGCTGCAGTTGATGTAATACTGGCTACACGAACTTGGAGCTCGATCAGTAAATTCACTAGTAACAAGTTGGGGGTTAGGAAGACAATGCCGTCGAGCTAGAAGCTGACGTACCTCGGCTAAGAACTGGCGGCACAGGCTTCAACGCCTGTGTGAACATTGACGACTTTATCACATTACCTATCTTGGAGCCAATTCCGCCCGGTCCGCGACCTTAATTCTCGGCGTGGCCACCGGTGCTGCGCGGTTCGCCTCCGGTGGGCGCCTGCACCCGCACCGTGCCTCAGGGTCGGCCGGTGACGGCGGGCCACGCCGCAGCCGGCGCCGCCCGCTTGGCGCACTGCGGCGGCGGCGGAACCGGCGGCGGCACCCGCACCGGCGCCGGCCGCGCCGAACGCGCCGGCGACGACACGCGCGACGTCACTGGCGGCGGCGGCGGCGGCGGCGGCGGCGCTGGCGACGACAAGAAGCGGGCGAGTGCCGGCGATGTCACGCGAGAGCCGGGTGACGTCGCCGGCTGTATGGGCGACGAGAAGGTGCGGTGCGCCGGCGACATAACCGGCAGCCGAGAGGACACCACCGGCGGCACCATGCGCGGCGACACGGGTGACGTCACACCCGGCACCGGTGGAGTGGCATGCGTCACGGGCGGCGTCGACGGCCGGGAGGTGGCGGTCGGTGTCGGTGTAGCGGTCGCGGAGGGCGCTGGCGGATCGATTGGTTCACTCGCCGCGTCTTTGTCCGATGCCGGCTTCTGCTTGGCGCTCCGTGACTGCTGTGAATGGACAGCCAGCACCTGTCATTTATTCATTATCGCGCATAGTGGCGGTCTCCAAAGGACAATTGGTTATTATACCACAGAGGTATACAGCAGAAACACAACGCACATTCAAGCAGCATTGGCTTTGTCATCCTAGGTACCACATGTTAAAAGTAGGAGATTATCATGACCTCAATTGAAAATCAAACCGGTACATCACATCGCAACAATGTGTTCGCTAAGTGCGTGATATTTATACGTTTATTCACAGCACGCACGCTAGCTGTTTCTTAAGGATCTTAAGATGGAGCTCATTCCAGGTGCTAATCGGACGAACCGGAACGATCTGTTCGGTCGCCCCCAGTCGGCATCTGCAAGTGTCTAGCAGGCAGCCTGCCGTATACCGTATTTCACAGACTACGGTGTATGCCTGCTCGCCGTTTCACACAAGCTTTTATACATTGCGGTCCTTGTTGTTTGCTAGGTGTTCTGTACACTATAACACACTCATTTTGCTTCCGCATGCCTTAAAAATGCATCCATCGAAGCTCTTGGTGCGTATGAGAGACGTGTTCACGGCGTTTTATTGTGACAACGCGTAGTCCATCGCCTTGTCTATTCAATAGCGCTGCGCTTGGATCGATGGAGGCCGTGCAGGGAGACCGCGTGATATACAGGTGAACACTAGCGACTGAAAGAAATCACATTTTGTTCTGGATAGCTGTTCTCTTAATTTATTTGTGGCGACCAGTGTACTATAACAGCGCTGCACCACCTTACTTGTATGCATCTGCATGCTGATACGCTTGCCCAATACCGATTCTAGAATTTGTTCCATTTCCGCTGGCTTCTGGCATGCAGTTCAAAAGTTGACGGAAAAGACCGCACTCTTTTACGATGAGGATGGTGCTCCAAAAAGCGTCAATTCGGTACGACGTTAGCTTTCATGACGTTACACATGAAATACGACCATCATCTCAGTTGACGGATAAAATGCATGCGATGCCTACCAGGGCACCCTTGGTAGAATGGTTGGGTCAGTAAGTGTACTGTGCTGTAGGAATACAGTTATTATTCACATAGCTTACGAGTTGCATGCTCAACGTTTGCTCGGCTTGCTTCGCAACTACGCTTAACACGCTGATGGGCTTCAAACTGCCTGGTTCACTCCTATCTTTTGCCTTAAAAATAGGTGTAAGAATGGCATGATTCCACAATGTGGGAACCTATCCAGTAAAAATGGACGTATTTATTACATGCAGTGAGTGGGGATCGACTACCGCAAAACACCGCCTTAGCAGCTCCAGCCGTCACCGTCGCTGTTCGATACTCTTGAGTTGCTAACGGACCTCAAAGTATCACCGATACCTTGAATTATCCACAGGGTACCTAGTAGACTAAGGCGATGGGAAGTGGTCGGCACGTGCTCTTGTTAGACACCGTCTGAATTCGTTCCTGAGGGTGGCATACTCTTGCTCACAGGCATCTGTGCGCAGACCGTCTCTTTCTCGTCTGGTCTGAAGATATAACAGCTCTTGGTTCGTTGCCAACCAAGGTCTGGTATTGCGCTCTAACTCCCTTCAGTGGACTCTGGTCGCCAACAACTGCACTCCAGGCCTTGTAAAATATCTCATACATTATGTCAATCGACTCCGTGTTGCCAGCATACAACTCAGAACGGTGCGCGAAAAGGTCTACTGAGCTGGTCAACGTTCACACGTCGCGGCGCACGGGTCACAAGCACACGCACTTTCCGTCTAATTCTGGTCGGTGGAGCCCGGGCTGCGACAACATCACGACCACTCACATCAGCATGTATGACTTCAGGCGCATTTTCCAGCCATGTTACGCTTGCAGGGACGTGGCATATTGGTGATGGCGTTATTCCCAGGTGTGTTGGCTCTTGAATGAGTTGATGCATGTTCAGCGTTTCGAGCACGTTGACGTACCAGGAAACTTGTGGCTTATCAAACCGGCTAGGATATGTGTTGAAATAGCCGGGGTTGGTACGCCACTGGCACACTTGGCGTTCACTTCAATGGAGGAGGCGAATAAGCACCGTCATCAGACAGGAGTGTGGGACCGACTGTCAGTACGAGTACGAAAATCCAGAGCCAAACATTACACGGCTGAACACCCCGTGCGTCCTCCAGCATACGTGCCACCAGTCGCAGCAGCGCCTCTCAACGGTCCATCCCGCCATAACTGAAAGCGGTCGCGCCCTCACACACGGGTGGTCGTCGTCCGCGGTTGTCCCGACGTCCTGCCAACCGGCACATGAACATACACAACGGCAACGTCGCTCATATTCGCATACGTAGCACTGCATATCAGGTGTCACCAGATCATCAGCTCAGACACTTATTTACTCGGGCTGAGACTAACAAACCGAAATCCCAACGTACCACAGCAGTTTCACAGCCCACGTCACCACTTGAACTGATCGCGTCAGAACGCACACTCACCTGGGCTGAATGCCTCTCCACAATCTGTAGCATCTGCTGCTCCAGTCGCTTGAGCTTGGCCTGATATTTCCGCTTCGTCCTATCCAAAGCGTCGGCGAGCGCACTGAAACCAAGCGGAGTGCTGGATAACCAATGGAAACTAAAAATAGCGGTAACCTCGAGCAGTATTCAGACAAATATATGATCGCCGGCGGGATACCGGCGTGAGCATCTTCAACCGCCACAATCTCCCAATCAATACTTGTTTTTGCGCTTGCCTTGTTTGAATTGATGGGACACTTTGTTGACCACCTAAATATAAGTACTGCTAGTTATTTGGGCTTTAGGGCGCATCGATCATGTTGATCATATAGCAAATATAAGTACTGCATGAAGACCTGGTCAAACAACTCTTCAATTAGGCCACATTTAGTGCAAAATGCATTGCACTATGACATTTTCTTTCTCCCTCTCTCAAAATGCTGGTTAAAATAATCCTCATTCAACCTGTGGCTTCACTCAGGCCTCAGAACCATCATAATGTGTGCTTTTATCCTTTTTTTTTTTAATGTATCGAAAACCTCGATCGATGGTGGGTGTAACACTTGTCTCGCGCTTGCACTGACCCATTGGCGCGCTTTAGTTCGGCAATAAACTCGTCGGCGTGCTGCTGGCGCATTTCGGATGTGCGCGTCAGCTCGTCGAGACCGGCCGTCAGCTGGCGCAGACGCGACCGCTGCGCCGCCTCCCGTCGTGACGGCGAACCAGAGTTTCCAGAACCGGCCGAATCGGCGGTGTCGCCACTCGGCAGCTGAAGCAAGATCAGCGTTGCTGAGACATTCGGAACGCCAGGTGACACAATAGCCCACGACAAACGATGCGGCGGGATTCCAGGAACATGCACAGACGCCCCGGGGCCCAGTAAAATAAATCATATCAAGTAGCAGCAGTGCCCTGACATTCTGAAATTTAAATGGAGACCAACACTTAATATATATATATATATATATATATATATATATATATATATATATATATATATATATATATATATATATATATATATATATAATATATATATATGCATGACGCAAGAACGTGACGCAGGAACATCTTCATTGCCGATGAGCACTCAGGTCAGTTCTCCAACACGCAGCGCAAAACCCATCGGCCGTGCCGACACGAGTGCCGTACCATCATTACATCGTCCACGTGACGAGTACCGTGCCATCGATACATCGTCCACGTGACGAGTACCGTGCCATCGATACATCGTCCACGTGACGAGTACCGTGCCATCGATACATCGTCCACGTGACGAGTACCGTGCCATCGATACATCGTCCACGTGACGAGTACCGTGCCATCGATACATCGTCCACGTGACGAGTACCGTGCCATAGATACATCGTCCACGTGACGAGTACCGTGCCATCGATACATCGTCCACGTGACGAGTACCGTGCCATCGATACATCGTCCACGTGACGAGTACCGTGCCATCAATACATCGTCCACGTGACGAGTACCGTGCCATCGTTACATCGTCCACGTGACGAGTGCCATGCCATCAATACATCGTCCACGTGACGAGTACCGTGCCATCAATACATCGTCCACGTGACGAGTACCGTGCCATCAATACATCGTCCACGTGACGAGTGCCGTGCTATCAATACATCGTCCACGTGACGAGTACCATGCCATCATCACATCGTCCACGTGACGAGTACCATGCCATCAATACATCGTCCACGTGACGAGTACCGTGCCATCACAACATCGTCCACGTGACGAGTACCGTGCCATCAATACATCGTCCACGTGACGAGTGCCGTGCCATCAATACATCGTCCACGTGACGAGTACCATGCCATCAATACATCGTCCACGTGACGAGTACCGTGCCATCAATACATCGTCCACGTGACGAGTGCCGTGCCATCGATACATCGTCCACGTGACGAGTGCCGTGCCATCGATACATCGTCCACGTGACGAGTGCCGTGCCATCGATACATCGTCCACGTGACGAGTGCCGTGCCATCGATACATCGTCCACGTGACGAGTGCCGCACCATCGATACATCGTCCACCTGACGAGTGCCGTGCCATGGATACATCGTTCACGTGACGAGTGCCGTGCCATCGATACATCGTCCACGTGACGAGTACCGTGGCACAACCAGCTCCATTTGTCCGACGATCTCCCGCCCACCCGCCCGACATTCACAGCATGCTGTGCAGTCACCAACAGTCTACCACGGACATCGCTTAATGCTGGCGTTCCACAGGGAGCCTAAATTAAGCCTGACGCTAGTGCCTGCCACAGCACCAGGTGACTTACGTGCTCCCCTTACATGTCACACACTACTCCTGTCACGTGTCTATTACATAATATTTCCACATGTCACTCGCCACTCCCCACGCATGCAACTTACGTACCGCTCCCAAACATCACCCACTAAACTTCACCACATCACCCACTGACACCCACAAATCATTCATCACCCTTCCACGCATCACTCACAACTCCCCCTCCTGCACCACCGGCAACCTCACCGCTTGCGCTGCCTCATCACGGTGCGCACCCTCTGCCCACACGCACACGACGAAGGCCGCTGGCGGGCGCTCACCTCGGTCTCGGCCTCGGCCAGCTGCTCGGCGTGCTCGGCTCGCAGCTGCTCCAGCTGCAGCCGATGCGCCCGCTCGCTGGCGGCCAGCGACGACAGCTTCAGCTCCAGGCCGGTCTTCTCACGCTCCGCCAGGAAGAGCCGCGAGCGCAGCTCGGCACGGTCCTCGCGCAGCGCCATCAGCTCCTGGGAGCGCGCGGTGCGCACGGTGAGGGAGGGACGCGCCGATCGCGTGGGTACAGTGGTGGGTGGCACACATGGTGATGGCCAGCATATCGCAGCGACGGTGGCATGACCGTCCATGAGGCCGAACGGGTGGCTCAGAGCAGCCAGTTATCTTTGATTGAAGGCGCTGCATTGTCATGGTCGTATCGCGTGCGTAGAGGAACACTATTGCGATACTCAGTGTGGTGATTAATAGCGACACAAAATATGCGACCAATCGGCCGGCTGAGAGGTACACATGGGAGTTGTCGGAGCGGCTCGCAGGCTGATGAAACCACATGTTGTTGATGTGAACAATATTGTTGGCGGTGGTGACAGCCATAGTATGTATCCAATAGCCAGAACGGGCATATCCAACCAGAGACAAGTTACACCGAGAAGCAAAAGCTGATCAAATAGGCATATGGCACCCTCAATAAGCCATCCACTCACCAGCACTAGCTTACTCTATGTCAGGTCTGAAACGTCTCGTCCAAATTGGCACGCTCTGAGCGAGCTACACTGATTAATTATCTGGGGTATAAATTTATCTCCCGTTGTGTTGCGTATTCAGATCAAACACCATCGGACCAGCTGTGCACTCTGACCCAACATTACAGCACGGGGACTACTGGGCGAAAACTGACTGGCATAGTGCATTGAGAACGTCTTGCGAACGTGGTACACCTATACGACACCTGCGTGGCATGATGCTGCCACGGAGACCGCAATGAAAATAACACATTGCATACGCAAGCTTAATAAAATTGCAAGATACAATTTCGGATTTGATTAGGGTAGCCATAAACGAGTAAAACGGACCTCAAAGTGGTGAGAATCGTATTAACATCTACTACGCCAAACGCAAATAGGACATTGGGGTGGGGTATCGTAGACAGAAATAAGCAAGTCTTACTAAAGATGGATGCACTTGTCCCGTTAAGTGTTGTTTTGCACCTTGGCTTCCGAATTTGGACACACCGCCCACCTGCATAACACCAGCGTGTTGCGGAGGGTGACCCGCTCACCCACCTGAATAGCACCAGCGTGTTGCGGAGGGTGACCCGCTCACCCACCTGAATAACACCAGCGTGTTGCGGAGGATGGCCCGCCCACCCGCCTGAATAACACCAGCGTGTTGCGGAGGGTGACCCGCCCACCCACCTGCATCAGCACGGCGTGCTCCAGGTCAAGTCTCTGCAGGGCGGCGGGCGGCAGCGGGCGCGGCTCGGGCGCCGGATGGCACGTACTCTCCAGCCGAACGACGGTGCGCACCACCAGCGCGCGCTCCACCTTGAGGCGCTGGATGTGCTGGCGCACGCGGACCTCGTCCGACTTGGCCACATCCACGTCGACGCCACTCGAGGAAGACGACGTGGTGCTGCCGAAGCAAAACGGTCGGTTGGACGCTGTTCTGTGGGAGAAGGCACTTCACGAGGTGGTGCAAGGTGAGCAATCGCTTCAAGACCATATTGTGTATAGGGGATTCCATCTTGACTTAATGGTGTTGTAAGAAGGGTGAACCCAGGCAAGATATGGTCCAAGGTCCATGGGTACAGGAAGAAGGGAAGAGCTTTTAGTGACATTGGGACTTACTGTCTATTAAGGACCGTGTGATGGATAGGTGCTGAATGCACAAGTAACTGTGGCTCAGTGACACGCACCTGAAGGGACTTAGGCCAGTCTACCTTTTCAACAACCCACGATTTCAGTGTTTTCGTGCTGATGTGCTGTCCAATGAGTGTACCGTTATAGTACAAAACCAATAGTTGCAATGCTATCCTCGAGGTTCTTTGTTTGCTTGCTATTATGTTCCCGATTGCGCATCTGCCCTATATAAATAATTATGTCTGCTGCCCTAGATATATAATGTCTGCTGCAGCCGGTCGCCATCACTTCCGCTGCCACCCTTTACGATGTCACCGCTACAGTGCGCACTGCCGCCACACCGCTTGTGCGCTGTTGCCGTTCTGTGGCAGGTGGGGTGTAGTAGGCCATTCAATGCTGAATCACCACCACTGTCGCTGCCGTCTCTTTTGTGTCGACGGTAGTTCTGCTGTCAACTGGGTGGCCATGGAGATAATAACGCTGTCGCTTACACCGATGATGGACGCTCACATGAAAAAACAATTTTGGTTTGGATTTTGACAAATGAGGCCAATAGCTCCGGTGATCAGACACTGCCCAGTTTCTGACGAAGACCGTGATAGTGAGCCTGCCCTTACCGCTGCTGAACGAGCAATGTTTTGTCTCGCTGATCCACGTCTACTGCACTAACCCATTTAGGCGACACAAGAAGATAGCGAAAAATGCACGCGAAGTCCCAAACCAACTCATCGAAATTGTCAACGACGTGATAACCAGAAAGGGTTGCGTAAACCGCCGCATACGGGTACAGAACAACTCTTGGAGTCTTTCCCTTAAGAAGCAGGATACAAATGAAGCTGGTCTGTGTAATATGCGAGTGTATCCGCCACGTCATCTGACGCACCCACGTCTCAAGACACAAGCCGACAAGATGTGGAAGAGGTTCCAACGCTCGGCGTCTCACCATCCAGAACAAGTTAAATCAAATTCGGTTAGGCATAAATTAGGCACCTTAAACCACACCCATATCGGGCCTTTTTACACACTGGAAGGCATAGGGTGGTCAATCGGTCAATCGGACCTTCTGCCATTCGGATTCCTTTTGAACCTGACATGCTAAGGCGACGAAGACAACCAGTATATTGCATCTGACGGCACTATATGCTTTCTAATGATACAAATATCCCGGTGGCTACATAGATCAACCGGTGATCATGTGAACGGTCAATTTCTTTCCACGTTTTCGGGTACTTCCAAATTTTTCCCATTCCAGTAGCTAGATGTATTTGATAGCACCAAAAGCTCACAAAATATATTCGGTAGTTCCTTGCTAGTTGAGACACCCCGCATGATGCATTTCAATGAATCAATCATGGGTCAGGTCAAGTCAACGACTTCGTTTTTGCTAAACTCATAATTTGTGCCAAAGTTTGGAAAATTCGGTGTAATACAATAATTGGATACTTAACTCAACTCAAACGCCCACAATTACCCCCAGATGACCCAAATACCAAAAAAGGTTACATGAGGTTAGTTAGAATTTTTCGAAAATCGGCCGTGAGGACCTTTCACTTCCCACATGATAGCTGTTACCTATCCTTGCATCGCTTTGCATCAAAAGTTGCAGAAAAGGTGACCGACGGCTATGCGAATCTTCGATGAGCGGATATGTGCCTATTGCATATCCTTGACAACCTTGTCAAGGATACGCAGATCATCCCAATTTGCACGACTGCTGCACCATATGGATTTGCGCGTGTGAGACAATCTGATTTGTGAATGAGCTGACGATAATAAAGAATACATGCAAAGTAGCTGGTCTGGGGCCGGACGAGGGCACACATCAAAAATATTAATCAGCTTGTGACTTCGGTGGATGAATAACTAATTGAGAATACTTTCTTTCAGGGAACCATCCATTATATCAAAAACCATATTAACTATTGTGGGAGAACACAAATATCATTTCGTCCTCTTGAAGTCCATAAATTTCCACGACTGCATTGCATAAGTTTTCAGCGACGGAAAAGAAAAGAGCTGTGCCAAGGACCATCTTGATGTGGAAAACTAAAAAGTCCATCATCTTTTGATCTTGAAGAGAACAAGTAGTCAAAGGCTGCCCACAACTTCTGGATTTCATCGCTTATCGTTTCATCGGCGCCACCGACAAAATAACGACGGCGAAGAACTTCGCGAACAGATTCTGATTAGAAACTGAACAGCCGCACACATTGCCTGATCGCGATTATGACACGACTACACACAATACACAATGACTGAACCGACACACGACCGTAACAAGACTACACACAATACACTGACTGAACTTACTCGCCGCTGTAACAGGACTACACACAATACACTGACTGTACCGACACGCAACCGTAACAGGACTACACACCCGAGTTGGATTGCTAAGATATTGTCGCGGTGGAGCTGTACCGCAGGGATATCGAGTAAAGTTCATCTCACCGGCCATGGGCAAACGCTCGACCAAAACACTCAAACATTCGGCAACACTGATCGACCGCCGGAACAATCTCCCACCACCCATGCGTTTGTAGCGGGCAAGTCGGCGGCCGTGACCAGACTTGCTGGTGCGGGACACTGGACCCGGAGCCCAGTCTGCTGTGGGGAAGTCCCAGAGGAAGCGCCCCAGAACGGTGCAGCCGGACGCCCCCCACCTGGTGTTGTGGCTGTCGAGGTCTTCGTAGGCGGTAGCGCTGCGCTCGTGTCTGTCGAGCCGGCTGAGCGCGTGGCGCGCCACGTTCTCGCAGCTGCGCCGCTGCTCGCTGGCCACACGCAGAGCCGTCTCGGCCTCGGCCGTGGGCGGCCGGCCGGCCGAGGTCAGGCCGAGGCCGAGACCAGCGGCACGGCAGCTGGCCAGCAGCAGCGCCAGCTCAGAGTCCTGCCCGGCAGCACAGCTGCGCTGCTCATCAACGCAGACAAAACCATGAGGCTGAGTAGCGTGGGCGAGGACAGGCAGTGCGGCTATTCCACTCGCGCAGCAGACGGCGCGTCCACTGAATACAGGCACCGGCGTACAAACGACAGGAAGTTGCATGTACTCTACAGTTCTAGTCTAAATGCGTAAAATGCAGATGAATTCATAAACTCACGCACACTTATATCTTACACACAAAAAAAACAAGCGGTTAACCAACACACCACCTGATACGGGAGGCACAGAGCCACGATTTTCAGCAAGCCCGCTGAGCTGGGTCGGTTCAGGGTAGTAATTACAAGTCGCTTAAGCTGCTCGGAAATCCCGTGAGATCACCGGGAGCCGCGAAACACCACTGATAATGCGGTACTGCCTTGGTCATCAGAATAGCTGTGCAATCAAACGGCATGAGAGCACGACTTCAGGGCTACCTGCAATCCCGTGCAACTTGACTGCCGACGCACAATGTGGCCGAATCGTGACGAATCCGTCTTACACGTGCAAAGAGTCATCAGGACCACACAGCTTGTCGGACGGTTGGCTGTCGCACACATCCTAAGCATGATCCGCACGGCCCCTGTCCCGATCTATGCATCCGCTGCTCGCTACCAGTTCGCGTTCACGTTCCTGCCCCTAACCCACCCACCCATTGTCCTGGTCTGCATGCCCCGTCTCTAACCCAACTGCCGCTAGTGCTAAGCTTCCCACTCGTCCCCGTCCTGACCCACCCACCCACACCGCCTCCGAGAGACACATCACCACCCCTGACTCACAGGCACCCTGACCAGCAGGCCGCACCAGCTGCCGCGCCACCCACCCACACCGCCTCCGAGGGACACATCACCACCCCTGACTCACAGGCCCCCTGACCAGCAGGCCGCACCAGCTGCCGCGCCACCCACCCACACCGCCTCCGAGGGACACATCACCACCCCTGACTCACAGGCCCCCTGACCAGCAGGCCGCACCAGCTGCCGCGCCACCCACCCACACCGCCTCCGAGGGACACATCACCACCCCTGACTCACAGGCCCCCTGACCAGCAGGCCGCACCAGCTGCCGCGCAACCCACCCACACCGCCTCCGAGGGACACATCACCACCCCTGACTCACAGGCCCCCTGACCAGCAGGCCGCACCAGCTGCCGCGCCACCCACCCACACCGCCTCCGAGGGACACATCACCACCCCTGACTCACACGCCCCCTGACCAGCAGGCCGCACCAGCTGCCGCGCCACCCACCCACACCGCCTCCGAGGGACACATCACCACCCCTGACTCACAGGCCCCCTGACCAGCAGGCCGCACCAGCTGCCGCGCCACCCACCCACACCGCCTCCGAGGGACACATCACCACCCCCGACTCACACGCTCCCTGACCAGCAGACTGCACCAGCTGCCGCGCAACCCACCCACACCGCCTCCGAGGGACACATCACCACCCCTGACTCACACGCCCCCTGACCAGCAGGCCGCACCAGCTGCCGCACCACCCACCTGCAGCGCCACCAGCACGTCGAACGCCTCGGTCAGCTGGTCCGACTGTTCGGCGGCCAGCTGCAGCGCCACGCAGTTGCTCTCGTACTTGCCGACCAGCGTGGCCAGGTGGTCGGCCTGGGCGCGCGTCGCCTCCAACGACAGCAGGGTGACGTCGGCCGCCGCCTGCGCGTGGTCGAGCCGCGCGCGCAGCCGCTGCGTCTCCAGCTCGGCCAACAGCAGCCGCTCCTGCAGACACCGCTCCGAGCCGTGCAGCGACTCCTGCGACCAGCTGTCGCCCTGGTAGCCCTGCACGAGGTGCTCGGCCACCTTGGTGCTCTGCACCTGCCGCAGAGTGCACGCACACCGTCAAAAGAAACCGCACCCATCCAGTAGACTGTGTGCTCATGCATTATATATCCTCCATTGTTCCATTGTTCAAAGGATACAAGAAATACAAACTTGGCCCGTGGAATGTGAGCTGAGTTCAACGAAATAAACGCATCGAGGCCCAGCAAAACTTTAATACCACACATCTACTGACCTTATTAGGATACAGAATAATAGCACGTTTAATAGCATGCGACGTTTGGAGTTAAATATGCAAATGTATGCAAGGCGGAAAATAGCGAGGCTGACGTCGGACGCATAACATGTCCAACTAGAGAACCGTACTACAGACACATTTGCCTAATTGTTGGCACGACCCATGTTTGCTTGTGCTCAGGAGCGTGCTCACTGGAGAGGTCATTGAAGCCAATCTGTTGAAACAACACGTCTACCTGCTGTTGCTATGCCTGCCTCTGCGACCTGACATGATATAGTTTGCGTCCCGCCTGGCAAAGTGGCCTGCCCTGACACAACTCCCCGCTGTCATTACGCCTGTCCAGCCTCTCACTGTCGACAGGCCTGCTGCGGTGACCTGACTCACCCCGTAGGCGGATATATCTGACCCGGTGACGCCGACTCTGGACGGTCTCAGGCGGACTCGCTCGGCCATGCGCGGCACCACGGCAGACTGATCGCCGGCAGGCGCAGCGGTCGAGCCGCGCGACCGCACCGGCGACGGGCTGTCTAGCAGGCGGGTGTACTCCACCAGCTGCCGACAGCGCAGCCGGGTACCGAACTGTCCCAGCCATACCACAGGGAACCAGGCAGAGTACAGTTGCACGGAAGCCACACACAACTCCGCGTGGAAAGTCACACACAAAACAAAGCTACCGTAGAACACCGCTTCTCAGTACGAGCAAAAGAGTATGGTGCGATGAATTCCTTACTGCAATGGATGCCGTTGGGTTATTTATTTAGACTGCACCGATATTGAACGTCAAGCCACTTGACGAGATGCCGCTGGCGCCGCGTACAACACCCCGGGAAAACCGGCTCGGTTTCTCGACAGCAGATGCCGTCGTCTGCACGGGTGCAGTCAGCACCAGGGGGCACAATTTCGACCAACAGAAGTCGTACAACATGCTCACGGCGCGCTTCAATTTCCAATTTGTCACAGGGTTTACACACGGCCACCACAGGGCTTCCGCGAGGAGGCGATTCGGCCGACGACGCCATCCAACGACGGCTCGCCTGAATAAGCCGGCCCAGTTGGCACGATCTACTAACGGCCCAAGTAGGCGATCCCATAAATCCGTATTTCGCAAACTCGTTCAGCATGGATCACTGGCGCCATTTCGACCGAGCCTGCAGCTGGAAGCTGATGAACATCACACACACACACACACACACATACACATACAGATAGTTTATGTGTATGTGCATACATACGCACACACACGCATATACACGCACTCGCGCGCACACGCACACGCACACGCACACGCACGCACACGCACACGCACACGCACACGCACACGCACACGCACACGCACACGCACACGCACACGCACACGCACACGCACACGCACACGCACACGCACACGCACACGCACACGCACACGCACACGCACACGCACACACACACACACACACACACACACACACACACACACACACACACACACACACACACACACACACACACACACACACACACACACACACACACACACGCCATCCGCACGGAGCCAGAACAGGCGAACGGGTGAGGTCGGCCTGTACAATATCTACCCATAGGATTGGGCGTGACACGGGCTTTCACTATGTGGAAATAAATAATGAAAGATGAAATTGAGTAATGGGTAATAAAGAATTGTATTTTAATTACTTTTAACTTGTTTAGTAATTAATTAATTAATTAGTAATTAATTTTTAAATAATTTTAATTATCTAAATCAGGGTTCAATTTGTACTTTGTAATCTTGGATTTCGAGAGGAAAATTCTAAGTAATTGAATCTGGAGATAATTTTCTTGAAACATATGACAGAATCTCAGTTTGCACTTTCCTGTGAATCTTCAGCACTTTATCACAGAGCAGTTCATGGTGAAACAGCACCATTGAACTTGCAAATGAAAAGAGAACACTTCTCTGGAGAGGATAATGTTCCGGATGCTAAAATCAACGACTGCCTATTTTTCGAACCCTGCTCCCAACGGTTCTCATACTGGCCCTACCAAGCGGTGCAACGGTGCCAATGAACACCATCGGCTCGTCCGGAGCCAACCGACCGGGACACGTCCCTTCGCAACGACGAGTGCATAGCTGCGTTATGCGGCCGGTGTGGGAGCTTACGTGGACGCACCGCCACCTGACGCGCCGACCTGTGACCACCGCAGCCCGCCGGTCGGCCTCACCTTCCTGCGCATCTTGTCGCGCTCCTCTGCGACGCTCTCCGAGGCGATGCGGCACCTGTTCATCTCGGCCTCCTGGCGTCCCACGCGGTCCTGGACACAGACAATGCGTTAGTGTTCGCTCTCCAACACGCTTCTCGCGACGTGAACCGTCCTCAGGAGAGACACCTTTCATCATTCATCGGGAGCAGTTATGGTCACCACTTTCTGGGACTTCCCCACGTCTTTGAGTGGTACTTCAGTTCTCTATGGGCGATTACAGTACAAATCACCCAGGTAATACAAATCACCCCAAATTGTTCACCACACCCCTCCGATTTTGACCAAAAAAGGTGCATGGGGTTATCTACGGCCCAGATCACGATTCTGAATTTTTCTAGACTTCTACGTCAAATAGATCACGATATACAGGCTATGCAAATTTAGAGGTCACGGAGAAAGCTCAAATAGAACATAATTTGATATGTTTAATAGAAATAATTATCTCACCAAACGTATATATCCCTTGAAATCGGACGATGGGCCCAATGCAATCAAAATAAATATGACCTTTAAAAGTTAATTTTTGACCTCGTAATATCGTGACGTTTTATTGACTTGTGCTGCCTATCAAGGGAGTCCTATTTTGATTTTTCCTCGTCATTTTTACCTATTTGGTGCGCAATCAATTGTCTGCCTGATGAGGTAATTTTTGTTCGTAAAGCCGAATCTATATATAATGGGTGACAGAGGTAAAATGTCAGAGCATGTCATGTGCTCCAGATAACATTATGTTACGTGGCTAGGAGCATAGCCGATATGGATGCCATTTAGAAGCTACTTGCCTACAGATCACGAGATGATATTATCAAGTATTCCAGAAGTCAAAAGGTCAAATGTGAGTTTGTGACCTGACCTCGATATAGTGGATTTGTGTGCATGGTAGAAGTGGGCGATACGGGTCTCGTTTTAAAGCACTTTGCTGATACATCACGATTATATCCGATGCGATTGCATCAGAGGTCACGGTGGTTACAAATGGGACTTGTCCTAAAGCTGAAGCTTGATGTGTGTATTATGGAAGGCCATCCATATGCGTGTCGTTTGCGAGCACTTTGTTGGGAGAGAACAACGAGGCCATTAGCGTGTCATGAAAGGTCACAGAGGTCGCAATTTGACAATATGCATTTTTACGATATCACGGCATGCGGCGCTTTATAAGATTTCGTCACGTTGTGTTCGTGTCGTGTCGCTGGGCCTGTTCACGGGTGGCCGACCTGTCATCTTATCTCGGTCGTCACCATTTTATGGCGTTTGTCGGAAGTGTTGGTGGGAGCTGCCGAGGTCACGCACGACCCGGAACAGAAATTGAACAGGAAAGTGGTATAATTATACGAGTCCGACGATATTATTAGGTTGTGCTCATGGGAAACAGGACGATACTGAAGGCACGAAGTGTGAAGTGCAAAAGCGACTACTTTTGGGCAATCTTCGCGAACTATACGCTGTCTTTTAGAAAGGATGTGAGGATATGTTTCAAATCCAGGAAACATATCCAACGGGAACATTAACCAACGAAATGAGTGAATTACATGTGCAAACTTTCCCTCTAGGAACTGCGGTGAGCAAGTTCGGAGCTCTCTGAGGTAGAAACCGATGGCCACGCCTGATTTTGTGCGGGGATCATGGGACGAGTAAACATGAATCAGATCGTTCTTATCCGTGAGCTTCCTACATACAGAAAATATTGGTTTATCTGGAGTCCGCCACACCAAAGTGTCGAGAAACGCCAGCTTTCCTTCCATCTCCCGCTCAGTGGTGGACTGCATGAACCGCTCCACACTGTTCATGTCATGCAAAATGTGCTGTACATTCACGCCCTGAGGAACAACTACCATAACATCATCTCGTGCATAAAGTGCGTCGAGAACCACCCAATAAACAACAACCATAACATCATCTGCATATCGAAGCTCCATAACTTGTCCACCGCTAGCATGTGCGCATTGATCCACCTCTAGTGTTTACATGTGCATGTTGCCAAAACTGCGCATTACGCGCAGTTCAGCTGAACGCGTAACACGTTCAGCGAGCTGTCGGCACTCACAGCCATTGAACTAAAATGATTCAAAATGTGCAGAGCTTGACCAGCTTGGTGAAATCCCGTCTTGACACTGGAAACATCCCACTGGCGATTAAATCTACCACTCGTGCTGCTGCTATGAGGCGCCATTGGCGGGAGCGATAGTAAATATGGATATAGGCAGGGAATAGGTAGGTAGGAACATGGAAACTGGCAATCTTCTTACCGGTGCTGCGCACACTTCAATTTGCTTATTAGATCCCCAGAGTGTCTGAAAAGTGCACCACTCAGTGTACCGCGAACAGCAGATGGCAGCTTAGATAATTGCTTAGCAGGTCGATAAAGGTCACTGTCTTTAACTGAGGTGATTGGTCGCATAGGGGTGACTAGCTTGTGAACTTTTGGAAGCCCTCTCATGGTCGGTATTGCAGGCTTTTCGCCTTGTGCTGGAACGTTGTACCTAGTGACGTAAATGTTAACTATACGGGGTACAAATGGTGTTTGCGGACATATATCTGTGCGGGACAAGACCCCAACAAAAGTAGCCGAAATTGTGTGGTCCAACAAATTAACCTCGCAGTGTTCATGATGTGCGATGATACGCAACTCGGTGAGAGGGAAGCACACAGCAAAACGAAGCTAAATCGTAGGGGTCTTCCAAATGAGCCCAGTAGATGCACATTTTGGATCCGATGGGAAGCTAAGACAGTAAAGAAAAGTTCTAACTTGAGAAGTAGAAGTTGGAGAAGTATAAGTTGCAGACACATTTCCATTACATAATGAACTTTGGGGAGCAAGAGAATCAGGGTTTGAGGTTCACATAGTGATCTTGGTAACTTCAGGTTATTCCGGATGTGATAATGAACTAGTCGGGTCGGAATATATATCCAGTAAAGCTTAGCGATTTCTGAGTAGCCTAGTATATATGAGCTGAGCGTGGGCTGAGCCTGGGCTGTCTTGGTGCACCTACTGTAGATTAGCGAGTGTTTGGCATTTGCTTGTAGGTAGCTAGATGTAAAACAATAAAATGGGTTCTTCACGAGTATTAAGCACCATTGCATATTCCACGATTACTTCCTTCTTCAAAGTCTTCCTCATTTTGAATTATCTACGTTGGGATATGGGATTATATATTCAGGACCACGCCCACGCGCCACCTCAGCAGAGTATTCATCTCTCTGTTAATGAGGAACCTTGCGCTTTCTCTTCACAATTTTCGCTTCACACACTGCTCCCAAATAACCGTTTTTTTTCTCATCCGAATATTTTTCATCCTGCATTGGTGACTGCGGATTGGCTGGTGGGAGAGTTCATCATTGTCCTCATATAATCATGGCGAAATTTGTCTCTCCTCGTTAGTTCTTTTGCATGCGTGCATGCGTTCTTTTGCATGCGTGCATGCGTTCTTTTGCATGCGTGCCAACTGCCAACCAGACTTTATCTAGCTAATCAAAGTTTTCCTTTCCTACACAGCCATGATGTTTAATAGACGGTTTGGCCCCACATAGCACAGGCTCACGAGAGTTATTTTCCAAGACCAATACTAAAGCGGCAATACTACAGCAGATCAATTCAAAACGTATTGGACGAGCCAGCCCATGTGGCTCCATATTAAACATGATATTATTGAAGAGCTCAACCGATTACTGAACGGACTCGACTTCGATCCCCTCTAAAAAAAAGTTATGGAAGTCCACCTATATTCGTGACGACGTTTTTGGTCTTCCGCTCAATTTTATCCGACATTCCTCTTGACAAAAACTATTGAATGCATCCGTATGCAGAATTGCACCATACGCGAGTGGTATGTCGTCTGCGTAGACCCTGCCTACTGGAGATTTCCCCAGACACAAAAGTGTTTATATTAACCTTAAGCAACACTATTACTATTACTACGTATATAATGACATTTTTAGGGACCTGATTCGTTCTCATTGCATGACTTTATGTTGTCCATTCTGGTTTAGCTAATATGCTTGCAATTGAGTATGTAACATCTCAGACCTTCACTGTCACGGTGCCGAAAATAGCCTTTGGGATGGCACTTTCATCGTATATGCAACACTAGAAATTGGCTTCCAAGTTCAAGGGCGTCGCCACCGGGGGGCAGGGGGGCAGTCGCCCCCCCTGCCGTGAAACAGGGGGGGCGCCGCCCCCCCTGAAATTTGAGGAGGCCCCTATCCGAAAATGCACAGCAAAAAAAGTGAGCAAGGAGGCCGACGGGACAGAATATCATGCTGTCAATGAGGCCTCAAAACTGACGAGGTCACCAGGAAATATAATCAGGTCTCTATAAGAGACGTAGAACAAAGATTGGGAGGAGGCCCCCAGGACGAAAAGGAGGCCCCATGACGAAAAGGAGGCCCCCATGACGAAAAGGAGGCCTCAAGACGTAGAACAGAGATTGGGAGGAGGCCCCCAGGACGAAAAGGAGGCCCCCCGGGACGAAAGGGAGGCCCCCAGGACGAAAAGGAGGCCCCAAGACGTAGAACAGAGATTGGGAGGAGGCCCCCATGACGAAAAGGAGGCCTCAAGACGTAGAACAGAGATTGGGAGGAGGCCCCCAGGACGAAAAGGAGGCACCCCGGAACGAAAAGGAGGCCCCCAGGACGAAAAAGAGGCCCCAAGACGTAGAACAGATATTGGGAGGAGGCCCCCATGACGAAAAGGAGGCCTCAAGACGTAGAACAGAGATTGGGAGGAGGCCCCCAGGACTAAAAGGAGGCCCCCAGGACGAAAAGGAGACTCCATGACGAAAAGGATGCACCCAAGGACGAAAAGGAGGACCCAAGACGTAGAACAGAGATTGGAAGGAGGCCCCCAGAACGAAAAGGAGGCCCCCCAGGACGAAAAGGAGGCCCCAGGACGAAAAGGAGGCACCAAGACGTAGAACAGAGATTGGGAGGAGGCCCCCAGGACGAAAAGGAGACCCCAGGACGAAAAGGATGCACCCAAGGACGAAAAGGAGGCCCCAAGACGTAGAACAGAGATGGGGAGGAGGCCCCCAGGACGAAAAGGAGGCCCCCGGGACGAAAAGGAGGCCCCAGGACGAAAAGGAAGGCACCAAGACGTAGAACAGAGATTGGGAGGAGGCCCCCAGGACGAAAAGGAGGCCCCCAGGACGAAAAGGAGGCCCCAGGACGAAGGACGCAGTCCATGCGCCCCTACACTCCAACAATCAACCAACCAACCCCAGGACGAAAAGGATGCACCAAGGGACGAAAAGGATGCCCCAAAGACGTAGAACAGATATTGGGATGAGGTCCCCAGGACGAAAAGGAGGCCCCAGGGCGAAAAGGAGGCCCCCAGGACGAAAAGGAGGCCCCTAAGACGTAGAACAGAGATTGTGAGGTGGCCCCCAGGACGAAAAGGAGGCCTCCAGGACGAAAAGGAGGCCACCAGGACGAAAAGGATGCCCCTAAGACGTAGAACAGAGATTGTGAGGTGGCCCCCAGGACGAAAAGGATGTCCCATAACGCAAAGGAAGCCCCCAAGACGTAGAACAGAGATTGGGACGAGGCCCCCAGGACGAAAAGCAGGCCCCCGGGACGAAAAGGAGGCCCTAGGACGAAAAGGAGACCTCCAGGACGAAAAGGAAGCTCCCAGGACGAAAAGGAGGCCCCCAGGACGAAAGACGCAGTCCATGCGCCCCTGCACTCCAACAATCAACCAACCAACCCCAGGACGAAAAGGATGCACCAAGAGACGAAAAGGATGCCCCAAAGACGTAGAACAGATATTGGGATGAGGTCCCCAGGACGAAAAGGAGGCCCCCAGGACGAAAAGGAGGCCCCTAAGACGTAGAACAGAGATTGTGAGGTGGCCCCCAGGACGAAAAGGAGGCCCCAGGACGAAAAGGAGGCCCCTAGAACGAAAAGGATGCACCCAAGGCCGAAAAGGGCGTAGGACTAGACGTAGAACAGAGAACAGAGATTGTGAGGTGGCCCCCAGGACGAAAAGGAGGCCCCAGGACGAAAAGGAGACCCCAGCACGAAAAGGAGGTCCTCAGGACGGAAAGGATGCCACCGAGACGGGCAAGAAACCACCCAGGTTAGGCGAAAAGGCTTCTGATGGGTGGCAGGATATTCTTAAGTTGGAAAATGAGGCCCCCAAGACGGAAGAGGATGCCCTGCAATATAAAATTAAGACCTGATAGGGGAGACTTCTCCGGACGCAATAGGGGCCCCAAGACGGGTAAGAAGGTTTCCGCAGGAATGAGAGAAGGCCACCAAGACCAGCCAGATGAGGCCCATATTTTGGAAGAGGAGGAACCTGGAAGAGAAGATCTAGGACTAGGACGCAAAAGCACCCTGCTAAGAGGATAATGAGGCTCCAGACACAGATAAGGAGGCCCCCATGACGTGAGAGGAGGCCCCTAATTTGAAAAAGGAGTCACCTAGGAGAGGGTAGGAGTCCCCAGAAATGAAGAGAGTGTCAAAAATGGCACGGAGGCTACCAGGATTGCAAAAGAGGCTCCAACACCGAAAAGGAGGCCCCAGTATATGAGAGGAGGCCCTAAGACGGAACAGGAATGAAGATATGAGATGAGGCTTCGGAGACGCAAAAGCAGTCCCCAAACGGGTGAGGTTCCACCGAGATAGGATGATCCAGAGACGTGGCAGGAGGCACCTAATTCGGAAGAGAACGACACAAGATTGGAAACGAGACCCCATGATGAACGAGGAGGCCCCTAAAATAGGAGAGAAAGGCCATTGGATAAGAGAGATGGCTCCCAAGCGGAAAAGAAGGCTCGAAGACGGCTAAGAAGGTCCCCGGGAAATAACAAGGCCACTAAGATAGGAAAGGTTGCCAGTAATTTAGCAGAGGCGGCGCCTGGGAGAGAAGAGGAGTCCACCAGGAGATAAGAGACCACCCCTAAGATGGGTAAAGATCGAATCCAGAGCGCAGATCAGGAGAACGCAGAGCAGGAGGCCCCCAAGACGTGAGAGGAGGCCCCTAATTTGAAAAAGAAGGCCTCTAGAAGAGAAATGAGGCACCTGCCGGACTCGGGAAGGAGTAGGTCTCTAGGACCAAATGAGGTCCCGAAGACCGGAAAGAGTTCCCAGGAAATGAGAGGAGGCCCTTAAGATGGGAGTGATAGCAGGTATGGAAGGAGGTGAGGTTTCCAAAATTGAAGATCCCTCAAGACGGGTAAGGCTTTGCTAGGATAAAGGAGGAGGCACACGAGGCGTGGCAAGAGGCCCCTAATTTGGCAGAAAATGCCCCTCGAAGATGAGAGGAAGCCACATGCCATGTTAAAGGGGCCCCAGAATGCAAGAGGAGGCCCTCCAAGACGGGAGAGGAGGACCATTGAATATGGAGGAGGGTAGGACACACAAGGAGACATCGAAAACCGGTAAAAAGGCTCTAGGAAATGAGACGACGCAACAGGAGGCCTATAATTTGCAAGAAGAACCCCCTAAGAAATAGTAAGAGTCGAGTATGGGTATTTTAAAATCACGATATGGGCCGCAAAAGATCCGGCCGGGGCCCCCGCAAATTACGCTGAGCCTGGGGTACCAAAAATTCACGCGCGGACCACGAAAATCATGCCAGGGGCACGGCAGGTCGTACCGTGCCCCAACAGTCTCATTGGGACCAAAACAAATGAAGCCGGAGCAACGAAGAACAATCCGGACATGAATAATCACTCTGGGGGCCAAACAATGGCGCCAAAAGCATCCAAAACGCATTGGACCCCAAAAAGTGTCGAGGCCGCTATAGCTCGCGCTAGGGATCCAAGAAAATGACGTCGGGGCCCAAAAGATCACATTGGACCCAAAAAATTCGCGTCGCAGCCCTTGAAAATCACACTGGAGGTCCAGAAGGTCGCGCCGGGGCCCCAAAAGTTACAGCTGCCCCCAAAATCAATTTTAACCGGAATGTCACTCTGGGACGGAAAAAAACGTCTTCAGTGGCCGCAGTGCTATATCAAAGGGGCAAATGCCCCCTCCATCCTGAGAGGGATAAGCTCCCAAGAATCGTATCGGGGCCTCAAAAATCGCGCTGGGGCCACCAAAATTCGCGTCGGTGCACCAGAATTCGCGTATGGGTCTCCAAATAAATACGGCGAGCCCCGGAAAACTCGCTCCGAGGCCCGAAAAATTGCGACAGGAACCGCCAAAATCGCGTTGGGGCCACAGCTAAATACAACGCATCGCACAAACTCGAACCGGGCCCCCCAAATATCGCGCTTGGGACCCACAATTCCCAACGGTAGTCCCGTCGAGGCTCTACAAAATTGCCGTCTAGGGCCACACGTAAGCACAGCGTGACCACAAACACAAACACAAATCAAGCTGGAGCCCTCCAAAATAAGGATGGATTCCAACAACTAAATTCCCAGGTTAAAAAAATAGCTCTGGAGCACCGAACATATTATCAGATGCCTTCACAAATTGCGTACGCACCGAAAAACAAACCGGATCTCGAACAATCGAGGTGGGATACAAAAACATGGCGCCAAGTGCTCGAGAAATCAGGCCGGGATTCGGACTTTAAAAAAAAAATCAGAAAAGTTTCACAAAATCGTATTGAGCCCAGAAAACTGGGGTTGGGTCTCCGGAACCACGCGCCTGGATGCGATAAGCCACTCTGGGACCTAGAAACATCGTACCGAAGCCCCAAAATTGTACTTGGGCCCCACAAGTGTGCGTAAGAAGCCCAAAATAAACACATCGGGACCCTAAGAGCACAACGGGGGCCGAAAATACAACTGACCCTCCAAAGCGCACAGTCTCACAAAAAGCGACAGGGCCTTAACACAAGCGTTGCAGCCATAAATATACATACCGGGAGGTCTAAAAAATACACCGAAAGCTCTCAAGGCACACAGGGGTCATGATAACGCACAATAGCCTGAAAAGGTGGCTGGGGACGCAAAAGGCAACATGGTTCCAAAACAAACAAAAAGACCGGCGCTAAATAAACACATCGGGATCTTCGAAAACGCCCTGACACGTCAAAATCCTCGGTGTACAAAAATTCAACAAACCCTAAAACGAGCAGGGGGTTCGAAAATGCTTTAGGCCCCTAACAAAAATGGATTGGAGCCATAATACACAATCATAGACCAAGAAAGACGCAACGGGTAAAAAAAAACGCCGAGGCTTGGCCTCGGTTCGGTATCCAATATGGGAGGATAGCAGCAATGATATGAAGTGCATCAAAGCTCAGCGGAAACCGCATTTCATAGCTACCAGAAAATGTGGGAAGTAGGAAACTAATGATCGAATTTAATCAATCGACTTTTCGAAGCGAACGCCCAGGCGAATCATTCCATCACGCCAAATATGGTGCAAGTCTATCATGTGGCAGCAATTAGCAAAACGCAGAAGGCCTAGCAGAAACCATAGCATCGTACGAAGTGTGGCGAATGCACCGAATACGAAAAATGGGTGTGCACGTGCACTCACGTTGCCGTCGTGGGGACCGGGTGCTATGAACTGCAATGCCTGAAATTGTAAAATTTTGTATTTTAAAGTGGTGGGTAATACATTTTACTTTGAAGTTATGGGCCTAATACATCTTCTAAACCCTGCTCGTTTTAGGGCTTTGTTGCGTTTTTTTGTGCACCGAGTATTTTTACGTGTCGGGGCGTTTTCGAACATCCCAATGTGTTTATTTAGCTCCCGGTCGTTTTGTACGTTTTGGAACCATGTTGCCTTTCGTGGCCCCAGCCTCTTTTTCAGGCCCTTGTGCGTTCTCATGGCCCCTGTGCGCCTTGCGAGCTTGCAGTGTATTTTTCTTAGAGCTCCCGGTATGTTTATTTAGGGCTGCAACGCATGTTTTAAGGCCCTATCGCTTTTTGGGAGACTTTTGTGCGCTTTGGAGGGTTAGTTGTACTTTCTGGCAACGTAGTACTCTTAGGGTCCCGCTGTTTATATTTGGGGCTTCTGACACACATTTGTGGTGCCCCAGTATGATTTCGGGGCTTCGGTGCGATTTTTTCTGGGTCCCAGCGCGACTTATCGCGCCCAGGCACGTGGTTCCGGAGACCCAACGCCAGCTTTCTGGGCTCAACGCGATTTTTGTGGATCTTTTCTGTTTTTTTTATTAAAAGTCCGAATCCCAGCCTGATTTTTCGAACCTCTGACGCCATGTATCCCACCTCGATTTTTCGAGATCCGGTATGCTTTTCGGAGTTATACGCAATTTTTGAAGGCATCTTGAAAAAAATGTTCGGTGCAACAGAGCCATTTTCCTGACCCTGACATTTATTTGCTGGAATCTCTCCTTTTTTGGAGGCCTCCAGCTTGATTTTTTGGGATACCGATCCGGGTTTGTGGTATAGGTGTAATTTCAGCAGTGTGAGGTAACTTATCAAGGGATACCAAAAGAAAACCTTAGAACTGAGTGGTGGAGTTAGGGTTGAAATCCGACCAATCAGAAACCATAGTGGTAGATTAGAAAAAATTGTCCACAGGACAATTTAGTTGATGACTAATTATATTATTTCGAAATGTACCCTTTGACAAAATAGCGGTCGAAATCCAAGGACTTTTTAATGGGCGTAGGTGCCCTCCCCCCCCTGCAAATCCGTTTGCCCCCTCCTGCTTGACGCGAATATAGGTACTCCACTGGTCCCTCAATAAGTTTCCGAAACATACGCCCATGGGGAAAAGCCAACATTGAGGGGACAAATTACCCCTCATAAGCATGCAATACAACATCCATGCCCCATATTAAATGGGATGAATGATGTTTTTAAATGCATTTTCTTCCAACAAACTTCTTTTCTGTTATTACAGCCTGCATGCGATGCGCCACTAAACCACAATAACTAACTAACTAACTAACAGCCTGCATGATTAGAGCTTCCCAGCTTCCATACCTTCTCAACGTCATTTACAAAATGGTACAGCACAGCGAAAACGATGGGCGTGACGGCGTGGAATTTGATGGCTTGGAATATGTATGTACTGACATTGTTGCATTGTTGCATTGTCATTTATGCATTGGTGTTCAATGCTTGTTCTTGCCGTGAATTTATTCGCTGAGGATATATTTTAGCTCGTGTGACAGTTCCCTTGCAGCCAGCACCAAATGTTATAAAAATAAACAAATTCCTAAGATGACGCTAAAAAAACTAATGCAATCCACTTCTCGTTGTCACCTTTACGAAATTGTCGTCCTTGGACTGAGAAATGGTCGTTCAAGCTTTGCTTATGACATCAAGCTGATGGGAATAAATAACAGTAGTGATGAATCTAGCTATATTCAGTTAGACTTGGAGGACATAAAAGTGGGTTGATCAATGGCAGATATCTGTAAGATATGCTTAGCACCAGCCCCGCCAGCTCGCTGCAATCTAGAGGCCAGCGGGAAGATTCGAGAAAGCATTGAGACGATGGTTTGTTTTGGCACTTATGCATTTATCGAAATATTTCTTATTTATACCCTGGTATGGCCCAGTTTTCAGCCAAAATGATTAGTGCTATTGCGTTTTGAGTAAATGATGCACCACGCCAAGAACAAACAAAAAACCAATATGAAATCATGTTGCCCATCCTCGAACTATAGTATAAGAGCCTAAAAACAATATGAGACCCTAACACAATGGAGGCCCCCTTTCGGGTAACAGGAGGCCCCCTTTCGACCTTGCCCCCCTGGAAGAATTCCGTGGCGACGCCACTGTCCAAGTTCAATAACGACCTCATGCCCCCCGTCATCTGCCATAAATATGGAACTTGATATTTTTATCCGGGGCCGCAAGGCCAAGGGATCATCACAATTACATTGAGTCTCTAGTGCTGAGGGGCTCCATACACCTTTTTGCGTCTTCAATCCTCGGGAGATCACAGGTCGGATATGGGTGGTTTTGGCCGTGACTGGCCTACAACATTGTTTCTTCTTCTTCTTAAGATGTGCTCACATTTCGACGTGCAGTATGCATCTGAACTCGGCCATATAAACCGGACACTGCAGAACCACAGAATGAATAACTTTCAACTCCTGGGAACCACCAGAAATCAGTTACAAGAACCTGCAACAGGCTTAATTATACTAGACACATCCCAACATATAACCATAGCCTAACATTTCAACATATCTGTCGTGCCGTAAAGCACTGATTACTCATAGCTTACCAGGGTCAGGTGAACTGTAGGTGTCAAAATATGACGCACACCAACTCCAGATATTGCACTATGTCTAACTATATCGAACATACCTCCCTTCCCTTTTGAAATATCCATCGGAATTAATCACTTTATTCCGCAACGAGTTTTCAGTTCAAGTTTCTACCAGTTTTAACCGGTTATTGATGAATTTTTGGGGTGCGAGAACGTACAATGGCGAGGCCATATTGCGCCGAATGCGGCGGCGACGCCCGAGTGATGGAATTTCCAGCCCGGACAAGAGGGAAAATATAGTCCCAAATATTCCTTGCACGTTGGCAAGTGAACATCCTTATTTACTTGTCAATTACACTTTGCTACATTTATCTGGGATCAAAGATACTACGTGGTTCTCAAAACAAAATGCCGGGGAACAGGTGCAAACATGTTGGCCAGACAGGTACCGTGCCAGTCGTATTCGGAGATAAGGTAACTTCTGGCGTCGACTTGGATGACACGTTGGTGAGACTGGAGTGTTGAGCCTTAAACCTGCCGTGTCCTGTATTCAAGTCACGCACCAAATGCGGACTCTGAGATACTCGGGGTACGGATGAGGTGCGGCGAGGCGCCGTTCGTGCACACGTTACTGTCTCTTGCTTCAGTAGCCATTTCAATGTGCGTCATGGCGGGAAGGGCGGGCAGCTTCAGGGGGCACAGACTGTAACTGATTGTGACAAATTGTACCTACGCAACGGGGCATCACTGATGATGATCGGCTATCATTGATGACCATCGGCTGTCATAAACGCTAACGGGTTGCTACTGATGTTACGGACTAACACACATGGCCACTGGTTGCCATTGATGTTACGGACTAACATACGGCGAGTGGCTGACACTAATGTTACGGACTAACACACACGGCCACTGGTTGCCACTAATGTTACGGACTAACACATACGGCAACTGGTTGCCACTGATGTTACGGACTAACACACATGGCCATTGGTTGCCATTGATGTTACGGACTAACATACGGCGAGTGGCTGCCACTAATGTTACGGACTAACACACACGGCAACTGGTTGCCACTGATGTTACGGACTAACACACATGGCCACTGGTTGCCATTGATGTTACGGACTAACATACGGCGAGTGGCTGCCACTAATGTTACGGACTAACACACACGGCCACTGGTTGCCACTGATGTTACGGACTAACACACATGGCCACTGGTCGCCATTGATGTTACGGACTAACACATACGGCGAGTGGCTGCCACTAATGTTACGGACTAACACACGGCAACTGGTTGCCACTGATGTTACGGACTAACACACATGGCCATTGGTTGCCATTGATGTTACGGACTAACATACGGCGAGTGGCTGCCACTAATGTTAGGGACTAACACACACGGCCACTGGTTGCCACTGATGTTACGGACTAACACACATGGCCACTGGTTGCCATTGATGTTACGGACTAACACATACGGCGAGTGGCTGCCACTAATGTTACGGACTAACACACACGGCCACTGGTCGCCATTGATGTTACGGACTAACACACATGGCCACTGGTCGCCATTGATGTTACGGACTAACACATACGGCGAGTGGCTGCCACTAATGTTACGGACTAACACACACGGCCACTGGTCGCCATTGATGTTACGGACTAACACACATGGCCACTGGTCGCCATTGATGTTACGGACTAACACATACGGCGAGTGGCTGCCACTAATGTTACGGACTAACACACATGGCCACTGGTCGCCATTGATGTTACGGACTAACACATACGGCGAGTGGCTGCCACTAATGTTACGGACTAACACACACGGCCACTGGTTGCCACTGATGTTACGGACTAACACACATGGCCACTGATCGCCATTGATGTTACGGACTAACACATACGGCGAGTGGCTGCCACTAATGTTACGGACTAACACACACGGCAACTGGTTGCCACTGATGTTACGGACTAACACACATGGCCACTGGTTGCCATTGATGTTACGGACTAACATACGGCGAGTGGCTGCCACTAATGTTACGGACTAACACACACGGCAACTGGTTGCCACTGATGTTACGGACTAACACACATGGCCACTGGTTGCCATTGATGTTACGGACTAACACATACGGCGAGTGGCTACCACTAATGTTACGGACTAACACACACGGCAACTGGTTGCCACTGATGTTACGGACTAACACACATGGCCACTGGTCGCCATTGATGTTACGGACTAACACATACGGCGAGTGGCTGCCACTAATGTTACGGACTAACACACACGGCCACTGGTCGCCATTGATGTTACGGACTAACACACATGGCCACTGGTCGCCATTGATGTTACGGACTAACACATACGGCGAGTGGCTGCCACTAATGTTACGGACTAACACACACGGCCACTGGTTGCCACTGATGTTACGGACTAACACACACGGCCACTGGTCGCCATTGATGTTACGGACTAACACACATGGACATTGGTCGCCATTGATGTTACGGACTAACACATACGGCGAGTGGCTGCCACTAATGTTACGGACTAACACACACGGCCACTGGTCGCCATTGATGTTACGGACTAACACACATGGCCACTGGTCGCCATTGATGTTACGGACTAACACATACGGCGAGTGGCTGCCACTAATGTTACGGACTAACACACATGGCCACTGGTTGCCATTGATGTTACGGACTAACATACGGCGAGTGGCTGCCACTAATGTTACGGACTAACACACACGGCCACTGGTTGCCACTAATGTTACGGACTAACACACACGGCCACTGGTTGCCACTAATGTTACGGACTAACACACATGGCCACTGGTCGCCATTGATGTTACGGACTAACACATACGGCGAGTGGCTGCCACTAATGTTACGGACTAACACACACGGCCACTGGTTGCCACTGATGTTACGGACTAACACACATGGCCACTGGTCGCCATTGATGTTACGGACTAACACATACGGCGAGTGGCTGCCACTAATGTTACGGACTAACACACACGGCCACTGGTTGCCACTGATGTTACGGACTAACACACATGGCCACTGGTCGCCATTGATGTTACGGACTAACACATACGGCGAGTGGCTGCCACTAATGTTACGGACTAACACACACGGCCACTGGTTGCCACTGATGTTACGGACTAACACACATGGCCACTGGTCGCCATTGATGTTACGGACTAACACATACGGCGAGTGGCTGCCACTAATGTTACGGACTAACACACACGGCCACTGGTTGCCACTGATGTTACGGACTAACACACATGGCCACTGGTCGCCATTGATGTTACGGACTAACACATACGGCGAGTGGCTGCCACTAATGTTACGGACTAACACATACGGCGAGTGGCTGCCACTAATGTTACGGACTAACACACATGGCCACTGGTTGCCATTGATGTTACGGACTAACATACGGCGAGTGGCTGCCACTAATGTTACGGACTAACACACACGGCCACTGGTTGCCACTAATGTTACGGACTAACACATACGGCAACTGGTTGCCACTGATGTTACGGACTAACACACATGGCCATTGGTTGCCATTGATGTTACGGACTAACATACGGCGAGTGGCTGCCACTAATGTTACGGACTAACACACACGGCCACTGGTTGCCACTGATGTTACGGACTAACACACATGGCCACTGGTTGCCATTGATGTTACGGACTAACACATACGGCGAGTGGCTGCCACTAATGTTACGGACTAACACACACGGCAACTGGTTGCCAATGATGTTACGGACCAACACACACGGCGACTGGTTGCTATTGACGGTTGTGTTACGATGTTCTTTGGTGCGGAGTGTGTATACGATTCGTGTGCTGAGGTACATACCACGACACAAACGCTGCAGCTCTCGCCGGGTGACTCTATTGGAGACTGAGCGTGACCGGGCCGGTCATGCCGGCCGGTCAGACGAGCGTAGCCGCCGGGCTTTAGAGGTGTCAGATTGAACACCGGAACACCACGAATCCAGTACAGAGTATCTAGTGATGTCAAAGTGAAGACCGAAAGTCCAACACAGAACAGGTTGTAGCGACGGGTTGATACTTATCGAAACGAGCTTGCATCCGAGTACGAGGCCAACACAGTAACACTTTCGAAATGTGCACATAATACGAAGGAGGTTCGATTTCCGGGTTCAGTGTACCTCCGCCCCTCCCACCTCGTAAGTGTGGCTGGATCCGCCTGTGAGCCCCGCGAGCACAGGTGCGCAGAACGACATGGGAGCGGAGGACCGGTTTTCACCAGACGGTCGGTGGACGTGGTCAGACGAAGGCCTCAGTGGTCTCTGGTGGCAGGATGGGCCTCTGGCTGTGCTACCCCGCCTTGCTGGCTGCGCTGGCCGGCGCACAGTCCGGCATCCACTTCCAAAACAGCGCAGCCCGGTGCCTAGGTGAGAACCAGCGGTGTGTGTCCATCTTTGATTGCGCTGCGTTCAGCTCGAGGAGGGCTATTCTGGAGCGCCGGCCGACACCGTGCGGCTTCAGCGGCACGACGGTTTTGATCTGCTGCACCATCCAGCAGCCGCCCACCACCCTGGCGCTGCTCCCCAGCAAGTGCGGCAATCCAAACAGAACAGTCAGCACTTTCGTTCGCCTGCACTGTCCGCCAGGCGTAACATGCGCCGCCGGCGGCTCTGACTCGGTGCCCGGCAAGTGGCCGTGGATGGCGCTGTTCGGCCGGTGGACGGACGGACGTCTCGACGGCTGGTTCTGCGGAGGGACCCTCATCACCCGCCAGCACGTGCTGACGGCGGCCCACTGCCTGCGGCCAGACCAGGCCGGCGCCGTCGGCGTCAGGGTCGGCGACCGCGACCTCACCATTTCTTTCGACGTGCAACACCAGGATCGCAATGTGTCGCGCATCACGCGGCACGAGCGCTACCGCCGCTCGCAGAACGACATCGCGCTGGTGCGGCTCGACGCGCCGGTACGGCTGACTGACGCCGTGCGGCCCATCTGCCTGCCGCCGGCCGGAGCCGAGTACCACGGCCGACACGTGGAGATGGCTGGCTGGGGGCTGCTCGAGTTCGCAGGCGACACGCCCGACATCCTGCAGGAGGTGCCGCTGCGCGTGACGGACGAGGCCGACTGCGAGCGCGCCCACCGACAGGTGCCCACGTTCCACATCACGTTCCCCGGCGGCTTCCAGGGCACCAAGATCTGCGCACTCAGTCGGGACGACACGCCGCGAGACGCGTGTCCCGGTGACTGGCGGCCCGCTCATGGCCGACCGGCCCGACGGCCTCTACGAGCTGGTCGGCGTCGTCTCCACCGGCGTAGGCTGCGGCAACCCCGAGTTCCCCGGCATCTACACCAAGGTGTCCCGCTACATCAACTGGATACTGTGCAATCTCAGCTAGGCGATATACATTCGTCGTGCGACGTCGTTGGAGAAACTAATCTTTCATTCGTGAAACTAATTGGTAAAACTAGACATTTCCTAGTTCACCTGCGTCGTCATTCCGGTCAGATCGTCACACCCCGTCTCGGGGGGGGGGGATGCTACCCTCTGATCTCAAAACTAAGTGTCGCATGCAAACGGAAGAGATGTCATCGGAAAGCCGTCGACAAGTAGGGCCAGAAACCACCCCCAAAATGTCATCCCTTCAAAAAGTGACGTTACTAGGAGGTTTACGTGGTCACGATTGGAGTCATGTTTTTGGCTCTGGGAGCTCATTTTGGAGACGATTTTAAAAGAAAACTTATTTGGAATCGGAAAAGGAGGACGAAATGGACAATGTCCTAAAATGTTTTCCTATCCGAAAAGAAAGGATTCATTTGACTATGTATGGAAAACCTTGGTGGGGGGGGGGTCGCAAAAAGACCCCTGAAACGGCGCGGGTTAAGGCACTTATACAGTTGAAAATCCTTCCCTACACTACAATTGCTTATGAACAAAAATGGTGTCATACCAAATTGATCCAAAAGCTTCCAGTTGCAAATCGCACCATTTTCCTGCAATCGGTTCGTTGGTTATGGAGTTCCCACGAGTAGAGTGCTATTATCGCTTGACAACACCACTCTCATGCGCTGATTTGTCGCGTGAGACGAGTAGCGACGGATGGAATCCGAACCCACAGCCTTTCGGTAGGGAGACGAATATCCTAGCCCTGGAACCCCGTTCCACCGTAATATTCCAAGAAGTGAACGGGTATTTTGTTCGTTGCTCCATCTGTAGGACATGAGTGTTGTGAACCTACGCAAATGTTTCCAGTTAGGAATGACGAGTGACCGACCCGGCTGATTTCGCCATCTTATATTGGCTCGATTAATATGTATTTTAGTGGCCGGTTTGGGTTCCTTGCTCTTCGCTGAAATCCATTTATTGGACACAATCGATGTGCTTTGAACGTGAGTGGATACATTCGTGAAACCACCGGAAATAAGGACAAGAAAATTACCTGGGCTACAAGAGCTCACAATTGTTTTCAACATGTGCTCAAGGTAGAAAAAGAGACAGAAATAAAAGCTCAACGGGTGCGAACTACCATAAAATGATGAAAGTCACGATGCAACGAGAGAACAACCGTTATATGGACTGTGATAACTTCATCCCAAAAATACGTTTCGACAGCAATTACGAAGTTTCTAATTTGAGCACGATCATCATAACGAAAAACAGGCATCACATCAAACTCGCGCCTGACCACATCTCATGTAACTACTCGAAATATTTGAAATAGTTATCACTTCTCGTCAGCCGACATTAAACGGCCTACCAGTAGGAACGCAAGAACTGTCCAAAGTTGGGTGTGGGGCAAGAGCCATTTTGAGGTGGATTCCTTCCATGCAAAGCCCATAGGGTCAATGCTAAACAGGCCCAAAGTTTGTGACGGGAGGGGAAGGGGAGGGGGGGGGTGCTTCACCTCCGCGTTCATGCACAATATAACTGGTTACCACTGTTCTACATGATAATTCATTATCTAGTTTAGGAACGGTTCACGCCAGTTCTAACCAGCATAGTCGTTCAACTGTTAAAATCAGGTAAAACAGCACAAGATCGGTCGTAACCATTTTTTTCCGGGACGGATAGCAGAGGGAAAATACAGCCGCAAATATTTCTTACAAGTTGATGAGTTGAGTGACATATTTACTTGTCAACTAAATGTTGATACATGTACCGAGGACCAAACATACCACGTGATTTCCAAAGCATGCAATGTTGATCAAGCGGAAACATGTTCGTCAGGCAGGTATAATAATGCGCCAGTCATGCTCAGCGCCAAAAGGTAACTTCTGGGGTAGATTTGGATGAAACATTCACGCGACTGGAGTGTTGGGCTATAGTGAACCTGCCGTGTCCTTTCTTCAAATCACATCACGAATGCAAACTCTACGACGCAAGAAGCATGAATTAGAATCGGTGACGCGCGGTTCGTCCGTAAGTTACTCAACCCTACCTTCGCTTCAGTAGAAACCCATTTCTAAGTATATGGTAGGGGGAAGCACGGGCGGATTAAGGAGGCAGGTCCGGTTTGCGGATTCGGCGTACCCTCTCCACTCGACCAGTTGTTGGATCCGTCAGCGAGTTCCGCGAAGACAGGCTTCCTGCACACTGAGCCACAAGTGTGGTGGATCGGACCGGTTTTCACCAGACGGTCGGTGGACGTGGTCAGACGAAGGCCTCAGTGGTCTCTGGTGGCAGGATGGGCCTCTGGCTGTGCTACCCCGCCTTGCTGGCTGTACTTGTCGGCGCACAGACCGGTATTCACTTCCAGAACAGCACAGCCCGGTGCCTAGGTGAGAACCAGCGGTGTGTGTCCATCTTTGATTGCGCTGCGTTCAGCTCGAGGAGGGCTATTCTGGAGCGCCGGCCGACACCGTGCGGCTTCAGCGGCACGACGGTTTTGATCTGCTGCACCATCCAGCAGCCGCCCACCACCCTGGCGCTGCTCCCCAGCAAGTGCGGCAATCCAAACAGAACAGTCAGCACTTTCGTTCCCCTGCACTGTCCGCCCCAGCCAGGCATACAATGCGCCGCCGGCGGCTTTGACTCGGTGCCCGGCAAGTGGCCGTGGATGGCGCTGTTCGGCCGGTGGACGGACGGACGTCTCGACCGCTGGTTCTGCGGAGGGACCCTCATCACCCGCCAGCACGTGCTGACGGCGGCCCACTGCCTGCGGCCAGACCAGGCCGGCGCCGTCGGCGTCAGGGTCGGCGACCGCGACCTCGCCACTCCTTTCGACGTGCAACACCAGGATCGCAACGTGTCGCGCATCACGCGGCACGAGCGCTACCGCGGCTCGCAGAACGACATCGCGCTGGTGCGGCTCGACGCGCCGGTACGGCTGACGGACGCCGTGCGGCCCATCTGCCTGCCGCCGGCCGGAGCCGAGTACCACGGCCGACACGTGGAGATGGCTGGCTGGGGGCTGCTCGAGTTCGCAGGCGACACGCCCGACATCCTGCAGGAGGTGCCGCTGCGCGTGACGGACGAGGCCGACTGCGAGCGCGCCTACCGACAGGTGCCCACGTTCCAGACCACGTTCCCCGGCGGCTTCCAGGGCACCAAGATCTGCGCACTCAGTCGGGACGACACGCCGCGAGACGCGTGTCCCGGTGACTCTGGCGGCCCGCTCATGGCCGACCGGCCCGACGGCCTCTACGAGCTGGTCGGCGTCGTCTCCACCGGCGTAGGCTGTGGCAACCCCGAGTTCCCCGGCATCTACACCAAGGTGTCCCGCTACATCAACTGGATACTGCGCAATCTCAGCTAGGCGATATACATTCGTCGTGCGACGTCGTTGGAGAAACTAATCTTTCATTCGTGAAACTAATTGGTAAAACTAGACATTTCCTAGTTTACCTGCGTCGTCATTCCGGTCAGATCGTCACACCCCGTCTCGGGGGGGGATGCTACCCTCTGATCTCAAAACTAAGTGTCGCATGCAAACGGAAGAGATGTCATCGGAAAGCCGTCGACAAGTAGGGCCAGAAACCACCCCCAAAATGTCATCCCCTCAAAAAGTGACGTTACTAGGAGGTTTACGTGGTCACGATTGGAGTCATGTTTTTGGCTCTGGGAGCTCATTTTGGAGACGATTTTAAAAGAACACTTATTTGGAATCGGAAAAGGAGGACGAAATGGACAATGTCCTAAAATGTTTTCCTATCCGAAAAGAAAGGATTCATTTGACTATGTATGGAAAACCTTGGTGGGGGGGGTCGCAAAAAGACCCCTGAAACGGCGCGGGTTAAGGCACTTATACAGTTGAAAATCCTTCCCTACACTACAATTGCTTATGAACAAAAATGGTGTCATACCAAATTGATCCAAAAGCTTCCAGTTGCAAATCGCACCATTTTCCTGCAATCGGTTCGTTGGTTATGGAGTTCCCACGAGTAGAGTGCTATTATCGCTTGACAACACCACTCTCATGCGCTGATTTGTCGCGTGAGACGAGTAGCGACGGATGGAATCCGAACCCACAGCCTTTCGGTAGGGAGACGAATATCCTAGCCCTGGAACCCCGTTCCACCGTAATATTCCAAGAAGTGAACGGGTATTTTGTTCGTTGCTCCATCTGTAGGACATGAGTGTTGTGAACCTACGCAAATGTTTCCAGTTAGGAATGACGAGTGACCGACCCGGCTGATTTCGCCATCTTATATTGGCTCGATTAATATGTATTTTAGTGGCCGGTTTGGGTTCCTTGCTCTTCGCTGAAATCCATTTATTGGACACAATCGATGTGCTTTGAACGTGAGTGGATACATTCGTGAAACCACCGGAAATAAGGACACGAAAATTACCTGGGCTACAAGAGCTCACAATTGTTTTCAACATGTGCTCAAGGTAGACAAAGAGACAGAAATAAAAGCGCAACGGGTGCGAACTACCATAAAATGATGAAAGTCACGATGCAACGAGAGAACAACCGTTATATGGACTGTGATAACTTCATCCCAAAAATACGTTTCGACAGCAATTACGAAGTTTCTAATTTGAGCACGATCATCATAACGAAAAACAGGCATCACATCAAACTCGCGCCTGACCACATCTCATGTAACTACTCGAAATATTTGAAATAGCTATCACTTCTCGTCAGCCGACATTAAACGGCCTACCAGTAGGAACGCAAGAACTGTCCAAAGTTGGGTGTGGGGCAAGAGCCATTTTGAGGTGGATTCCTTCCATGCAAAGCCCATAGGGTCAATGCTAAACAGGCCCAAAGTTTGTGACGGGAGGGGAAGGGGAGGGGGGGGGTGCTTCACCTCCGCGTTCATGCACAATATAACTGGTTACCACTGTTCTACATGATAATTCATTATCTAGTTTAGGAACGGTTCACGTCAGTTCTAACCAGCATAGTCGTTCAACTGTTAAAATCAGGTAAAACAGCACAAGATCGGTCGTAACCATTTTTTTCCGGGACGGATAGCAGAGGGAAAATACAGCCGCACATATTTCTTACAAGTTGGTGAGTTGAGTGACATATTTACTTGTCAACTAAATGTTGATACATGTACCGAGGACCAAACATACCACGTGATTTCCAAAGCATGCAATGTTGATCAAGCGGAAACATGTTCGTCAGGCAGGTATAATAATGCGCCAGTCATGCTCAGCGCCAAAAGGTAACTTCTGGGGTAGATTTGGATGAAACATTCACGCGACTGGAGTGTTGGGCTATAGTGAACCTGTCGTGTCCTTTCTTCAAATCACATCACGAATGCAAACTCTACGACGCAAGAAGCATGAATTAGAATCGGTGACGCGCGGTTCGTCCGTAAGTTACTCAACCCTACCTTCGCTTCAGTAGAAACCCATTTCTAAGTATATGGTAGGGGGAAGCACGGGCGGATTAAGGAGGCAGGTCCGGTTTGCGGATTCGGCGTACCCTCTCCACTCGACCAGTTGTTGGATCCGTCAGCGAGTTCCGCGAAGACAGGCTTCCTGCACACTGAGCCACAAGTGTGGTGGATCGGACCGGTTTTCACCAGACGGTCGGTGGACGTGGTCAGACGAAGGCCTCAGTGGTCTCTGGTGTCAGGATGGACCTCTGGCTGTGCTACCCCGCCTTGCTGGCTGTACTTGTCGGCGCACAGACCGGTATTCACTTCCAGAACAGCACAGCCCGGTGCCTAGGTGAGAACCAGCGGTGTGTGTCCATCTTTGATTGCGCTGCGTTCAGCTCGAGGAGGGCTATTCTGGAGCTCCGGCCGACACCGTGCGGCTTCAGCGGCACGACGGTTTTGATCTGCTGCACCATCCAGCAGCCGCCCACCACCCTGGCGCTGCTCCCCAGCAAGTGCGGCAATCCAAACAGAACTGTCAGCACTTTCGTTCCCCTGCACTGTCCGCCCCAGCCAGGCATACAACAAAGCGCCGCCGGCGGCTCTGACTCGGTGCCCGGCAAGTGGCCGTGGATGGCGCTGTTCGGCCGGTGGACGGACGGACGTCTCGACGGCTGGTTCTGCGGAGGGACCCTCATCACCCGCCAGCACGTGCTGACGGCGGCCCACTGCCTGCGGCCAGACCAGGCCGGCGCCGTCGGCGTCAGGGTCGGCGACCGCGACCTCGCCAATCCTCTCGACGTGCAACACCAAGATCGCAACGTGTCGCGCATCACGCGGCACGAGCGCTACCGCGGCTCGCAGAACGACATCGCGCTGGTGCGGCTCGACGCGCCGGTACGGCTGACGGACGCCGTGCGGCCCATCTGCCTGCCGCCGGCCGGAGCCGAGTACCACGGCCGGCACGTGGAGATGGCTGGCTGGGGGCTGCTCGAGTTCGCAGGCGACACGCCCGACATCCTGCAGGAGGTGCCGCTGCGCGTGACGGACGAGGCCGACTGCGAGCGTGCCTACCGACAGGTGCCCACGTTCCAGACCAAGTTCCCCGGCGGCTTCCAGGGCACCAAGATCTGCGCACTCAGTCGGGACGACACGCCGCGAGACGCGTGTCCCGGTGACTCTGGCGGCCCACTCATGGCCGACCGGCCCGACGGCCTCTATGAGCTGGTCGGCGTTGTCTCCACCGGCGTAGGCTGCGGCAACCCCGAGTTCCCCGGCATCTACACCAAGGTGTCCCGCTACATCAACTGGATACTGCGCAATCTCAGCTAGGCGATATACATTCGTCGTGCGACGTCGTTGGAGAAACTAATCTTTCATTCGTGAAACTAATTGGTAAAACTAGACATTTCCTAGTTTACCTGCGTCGTCATTCCGGTCAGATCGTCACACCCCGTCTCGGGGGGATGCTACCCTCTGATCTCAAAACTAAGTGTCGCATGCAAACGGAAGAGATGTCATCGGAAAGCCGTCGACAAGTAGGGCCAGAAACCACCCCCAAAATGTCATCCCCTCAAAAAGTGACGTTACTAGGAGGTTTACGTGGTCACGATTGGAGTCATGTTTTTGGCTCTGGGAGCTCATTTTGGAGACGATTTTAAAAGAAAACTTATTTGGAATCGGAAAAGGAGGACGAAATGGACAATGTCCTAAAATGTTTTCCTATCCGAAAAGAAAGGATTCATTTGACTATCTATGGAAAACCTTGGTGGGGGGGGCGTAAAAAGACCCCTGAAACGGCGCGGGTTAAGGCACTTATACAGTTGAAAATCCTTCCCTACACTACAATTGCTTATGAACAAAAATGGTGTCATACCAAATTGATCCAAAAGCTTCCAGTTGCAAATCGCACCATTTTCCTGCAATCGGTTCGTTGGTTATGGAGTTCCCACGAGTAGAGTGCTATTATCGCTTGACAACACCACTCTCATGCGCTGATTTGTCGCGTGAGACGAGTAGCGACGGATGGAATCCGAACCCACAGCCTTTCGGTAGGGAGACGAATATCCTAGCCCTGGAACCCCGTTCCACCGTAATATTCCAAGAAGTGAACGGGTATTTTGTTCGTTGCTCCATCTGTAGGACATGAGTGTTGTGAACCTACGCAAATGTTTCCAGTGAGGAATGACGAGTGACCGACCCGGCTGATTTCGCCATCTTATATTGGCTCGATTAATATGTATTTTGGTGGCCGGTTTGGGTTCCTTGCTCTTCGCTGAAATCCATTTATTGGACACAATCGATGTGCTTTGAACGTGAGTGGATACATTCGTGAAACCACCGGAAATAAGGACAAGAAAATTACCTGGGCTACAAGAGCTCACAATTGTTTTCAACATGTGCTCAAGGTAGAAAAAGAGACAGAAATAAAAGCGCAACGGGTGCGAACTACCATAAAATGATGAAAGTCACGATGCAACGAGAGAACAACCGTTATATGGACTGTGATAACTTCATCCCAAAAATACGTTTCGACAGCAATTACGAAGTTTCTAATTTGAGCACGATCATCATAACGAAAAACAGGCATCACATCAAACTCGCGCCTGACCACATCTCATGTAACTACTCGAAATATTTGAAATAGCTATCACTTCTCGTCAGCCGACATTAAACGGCCTACCAGTAGGAACGCAAGAACTGTCCAAAGTTGGGTGTGGGGCAAGAGCCATTTTGAGGTGGATTCCTTCCATGCAAAGCCCATAGGGTCAATGCTAAACAGGCCCAAAGTTTGTGACGGGAGGGGAAGGGGAGGGGGGGGGGGGGGTGCTTCACCTCCGCGTTCATGCATAATATAACTGGTTACCACTGTTCTACATGATAATTCATTATCTAGTTTAGGAACGGTTCACGTCAGTTCTAACCAGCATAGTCGTTCAACTGTTAAAATCAGGTAAAACAGCACAAGATCGGTCGTAACCATTTTTTTCCGGGACGGATAGCAGAGGGAAAATACAGCCGCAAATATTTCTTACAAGTTGGTGAGTTGAGTGACATATTTACTTGTCAACTAAATGTTGATACATGTACCGAGGACCAAACATACCACGTGATTTCCCAAGCATGCAATGTTGATCAAGCGGAAACATGTTCGTCAGGCAGGTATAATAATGTGCCAGTCATGCTCAGCGCCAAAAGGTAACTTCTGGGGTAGATTTGGATGAAACATTCACGCGACTGGAGTGTTGGGCTATAGTGAACCTGTCGTGTCCTTTCTTCAAATCACATCACGAATGCAAACTCTACGACGCAAGAAGCATGAATTAGAATCGGTGACGCGCGGTTCGTCCGTAAGTTACTCAACCCTACCTTCGCTTCAGTAGAAACCCATTTCTAAGTATATGGTGGTGGGAAAGCACGGGCGGATTAAGGAGGCAGGTCCGGTTTGCGGATTCGGCGTACCCTCTCCACTCGCCCAGTTGTTGCTGGATCCGTCAGCGAGTTCCGCGAAGACAGGCTTCCTGCACACTGAGCCACAAGTGTGGTGGATCGGACCGGTTTTCACCAGACGGTCGGTGGACGTGGTCAGACGAAGGCCTCAGTGGTCTCTGGTGTCAGGATGGACCTCTGGCTGTGCTACCCCGCCTTGCTGGCTGTACTTGTCGGCGCACAGACCGGTATTCACTTCCAGAACAGCACAGCCCGGTGCCTAGGTGAGAACCAGCGGTGTGTGTCCATCTTTGATTGCGCTGCGTTCAGCTCGAGGAGGGGTATTCTAGAGCGTCGGCCAACACTGTGCGGCTTCAGAGGTAACACGGCTTTTGTCTGCTGCGCCAGCATCCAGCAGCCGACCACCACTCTGGCGCTACTCCCGGGCAAGTGCGGCAATCCAAACAGAACCATATCAGTCCCCAGAATCGCTCTTTCAACACGTCGCACCGGATCAGGTGGGTCGGCAGGTTTCGGCGGCTCTAACTCATTGCCCGGCAAGTGGCCGTGGATGGCGCTGTTCGGCAGGTGGACGGACGGACGTCTCGACCGCTGGTTCTGCGGAGGGACCCTCATCACCCGCCAGCACGTGCTGACGGCGGCCCACTGCCTGCGGCCAGACCAGGCCGGCGCCGTCGGCGTCAGGGTCGGCGACCGCGACCTCGCCACTCCTTTCGACGTGCAACACCAGGATCGCAACGTGTCGCGCATCACGCGGCACGAGCGCTACCGCGGCTCGCAGAACGACATCGCGCTGGTGCGGCTCGACGCGCCGGTACGGCTGACTGACGCCGTGCGGCCCATCTGCCTGCCGCCGGCCGGAGCCGAGTACCACGGCCGACACGTGGAGATGGCTGGCTGGGGGCTGCTCGAGTTCGCAGGCGACACGCCCGACATCCTGCAGGAGGTGCCGCTGCGCGTGACGGACGAGGCCGACTGCGAGCGCGCCTACCGACAGGTGCCCACGTTCCAGACCACGTTCCCCGGCGGCTTCCAGGGCACCAAGATCTGCGCACTCAGTCGGGACGACACGCCGCGAGACGCGTGTCCCGGTGACTCTGGCGGCCCGCTCATGGCCGACCGGCCCGACGGCCTCTACGAGCTGGTCGGCGTCGTCTCCACCGGCGTAGGCTGCGGCAACCCCGAGTTCCCCGGCATCTACACCAAGGTGTCCCGCTACATCAACTGGATACTGCGCAATCTCAACTAGGCGACACGGTCGGCACAAATTTGCCGTGCGATGACGTAGAGAACTACGGATTTGGCCTCGAAAATAACTTATAGCACTGGATAGTACTGTAAAAAAACCTTTTTACGGTTGAAAACTCTTGTCTAGCTCTAAAACATCGGGCACCATACACGACATCTTGAAGGGAGTTCCGAATTGCGGAATTCCGTCAGTTTACTGCAACATTGCAATAAAGGATAATTTGCTACATTGCAAAGATGAATGCGGATGTTATTGAAGAGCAATGCCGGATTGCGTGAACGTATCAGCCCATTCGATTAACAACAGTCAGCTTTAAGCCCGTCACTACAGCGGTAAGTGGGACGAGATGCGAGTGCGGACAACCTCGTCCTTGCGTTTTCAGTGCGAATGACTGGTCTAAAGACGTGCTGATTTCGCTGAGCGGCCAATTGGAGTTCGTGTAGCCTTGCTTAGCAATGATTCTTACACACTTTCGGAACAGGCTCAGTTCATAACCTGTAACATGAATGTACTGTATCTGTAATGTGGAGCTTCCCCTTCTTACGGCAGTGCTTTGATTGGCCAAGAAATAGGTGGGGGTGCACAGCGCCCCCCACCGTACTGAGATTTCGAAACCAAACTGGACGACTTTCTCGCGGAAGACTGCAATCGATTCCTTATGACGTTATCTACATTGACATAAATAGACATTGACGTTCTGAGAGATACGGATACAGGGTAAAAAAAGGGGAGAATCGGAAAGTGTCCGGCTCGACTGCTCTTGCATTTCTTCAGCAATTTTGCTATATATGACCATATTTTATAGCCAATGAAAAACGACCTTCACTAAAAGTAACGCAAGAGGCCGCGGCAACTCAGTCGATAGAGAATTGGACTCTTTGCCGTAAGATCGCAGGTTCGAATCTTACAAACGGCGGGATTACCGAGTCCACCCGCGACCATCCGGCGTGAGAGGTTGGCGACGCAACATGACCCAGCAGTTGGATGCGTCGTAAAAGAACCGAAGTACCTACAAGTAAGGCAACATTGATTTATAAAACAATGGGCAAGTCCAGGGTATATAACATGATATTAGGATGTTCAACATTGTGATATCTTAACAACATACTTCAGAGACTGATGACATAAACGTAGCACGTATTGACAATGGCTCAAGTCAGGAAATTGCAGAATGTAGGAAATTCAATGGAGATCGTTTTGATCACATAACCGTATTATCCCAAATCCCATAGTGAATAAGCTTGACTTGAACCTTCCTGAAAACTCACGTCTTCATCTGAAACTGAACTGATGAATTCGATACATCTGCGGTGGTGTCGCTCAAAGGGAGTTGCCATGGAAGATATGGCAAGCGCAGGCTGGTCTGTTGAACGACGGCCAAATGATAATATTCGGTGAAATCGTACGGGCCACATCAGCTGTTAGGGCAATGTGGCGTCCAGTAGAATGTTGGTGGTCATGTACGGCTGCGGTGCCCTCCGCCGTGGACTACGCTTTGTAGCAAGCTGTGGTGGAGACATGACTTCAGAAGTCTGTTTCCCTATCGAGTCAGCTACCACACCCACCACGAGCAGGCAGCTGGCATCTGCTTTTTTCCAAACGCTTCACGTATCCGGAGAACATTAGCCTTACTTTACTGTTCCTCGAAACAAACAATGACCCAGCGCTCCGAAGCAAACAGCTTGTGAACACATTCAGATACTTTACTGGAGAACTACCAGAAAAGCGGATGTTCGAAACGACAGGGAAACGAAACCAACACAGAAAACAGCGAACGATTCAGCCAGTCTCTCAATGCGATTATATATATACATACATACATACATACATACATACACACATATATATATATATATATATATATATATATATATATATATATATATATATATATATATATATATGTGTGTGTATGTGTGTGTGTATGTGTGTATGTATGTATGTATGTATGTATGTATGTATGTATGTATGTATGTATGTATGTATGCATGCATGCATGTATGTATGTATGTGTGTGTGTGTGTGCATTCAGACGCAGAGCTCAGACGTCATCACGCGACGCGGCCATCAGAGGCCATCAGCAGCGCTTGAATGCAACCGCCAGCCTTCATTGATCCGAAATCGTTCAGGCCATAACTCACGTCGCACCGCAGAGACAAACAAGTGGGCGCTGGTTGAGTGCTCGTCCGGCCGGCAGGCCACATTTCTCGTCGACGGGGCAATTTCGGCCGTGAACAGGCCGGCCGGCGGCTCATAACTCGGCCGCTGAGCTAACTCGGCCGGCCTCGAGAGCGCCCCGATTGGCCAACCCCGCATGCGTCGAGTGCCCGGCGCGGCTCGCTTCCGACCCGGGGATTCCCCGAATATGCCCGGGGATCTGCATATCAGCGGTCGCGTCGGTGCGGTCGGCGAGCGCGCTCGGCCGGCCGCACAGAGGTGGCGGCGGCCGTGGACGCGTGCAGACGTGATTGCAGTCGGAGTGGCGACCGGAGGGTGATACAATAATCGCCGGCCGGGCTGCGACGTCGTCGCGTGTCGGGCGGGCGGCCCACCAGAGGTAATCTCGCGCCGACGGCACGATCATCAGAGACACCGGCCGAGTGGACGGCCGCCGATTACGTCGGCGCCGACGCGGCGACAGCCCTCCACCGGTGCCGTCGCCGCCGACGACGTGCCGCTGACGCGCCATTAGCGGCGACGGATCGCCAGGTAGCACGCACATACCCACACTGAGCGAAGATCACCGTTTTAGTCAGTGTCCTTAAACTCAAATAACTCGAAATAACTAGAACGACACCAGGTGGTGCAAGTGCAGAGGTGTTGTCACATTTACGGACGCTGCCACATCTTGGGCATAATATTTGAAAGGACACTGTACAATAGACGGTAGTCGCAAGCTTGTGCAAAATTGGTCCCAAACAATCACAATACATCCTTAAAAAAACGTGAAAATTACCTGCGATGCCTACTTTCAGTTCATCAATACTAAGTCACTATAATCGACAACAGTTAATGGCACATTCATAGCCAAAACTTACTAATATTTTTAATATTTCGGTCCTTAACCGATATTCTAGTCCACGAATATATTCTCTTTGGAAAAAGGTATCCTTGAACTTCGCACCGATACAAAGCTGCATTGTCATTTTGTTTGTAATTTCAAAGGAAAACTGGATGGGCAAAACATATTATTGTTTGTTCTATGTCAACACCAGCACATTTGAAGACACGCATGAATTGTACAAGTAAGCGCCGACAAGTATGGTATGATAATCCATGCACGCTTACAATACGGAGAAAAACGAGGTAATCAAATCCGTAACTGAACATGCCGACATTTTCCGTTTCTAGTCCAGAAGCCGTCAATCTTCAATGTGCAATGATATTACAGTAATGCATCGATATATTAGATCCGAAGCATCCATTCGTGCTATGGTAACTACCAGTTCACCCGACGATCACGTTGTGAAATATCAGTGCTTTTCGCACAGCATAGAAGGGCAATTACCTACAGTGCTGTCCTGGACTGAATGCCCTTGCGCTGAAACTTACATTTCCAGTCTACCTATTTGATCAACATGGTCGACGCGTCCTAAAGCCCCCCCCCCCCCACATTTCCAGTTTTTACACTAACGGATAGGAATGGCATCTGGAAATAGACAAATCCACAGGAATTAGTCTGATGGAAGTGATGAATCTATAATCTGAGTGGGACAAACTAGAGTTCAAGTTGTTTCGGTTGCGTTCGTATTGAAGGTTAAGGCAATGCAGACACTCCCCCTAAAAGCATTAATCTGATCTCGTCTCTCTTTTTTACACAATGCATGCTGCAGAATGCATGACATTAGTTGACTTTCAATTCTTTTGCGCTGTCATGAATGGTGGATCCATCGATTTCCAAGGTAATCTAGTGGCTATTTTCCGAGATCGACAGGGGGAGAATTAGTCTCTCCTCATAGAGGAATGGCCATAATTAACCGCACAAGATTATGATTAATATAAAAATGCATATCACGGAACACGATCACTTCATAATCAGTGCACGTTCAACAGAAAAACAAATTATTTCCATCGTTACCTTACAGTGAATTGGAGCTGTGTTTCTCTCTCCAGCCCACTAAAAGCCGTCCATTATTGCATATTATTCCACACCGAAAACAAATTGTTAAATTTACTCGCGTGCTGATGACATCTTGTACAATTGTTCCTCCACTGACAAAAATCGTCATATGGGGGGTAACATTTTGTTAATCCAAAAGCAAAGTTCATGCAAGTGAGTCAAAACCAATCAATTGAGACAGCCATGGAACGACCAGTAGCGGATCCAGGGGACAACTGGGGGCACGTCCCTCTTCCCCTCCCTCGATATGGCGCCCCTTCCGACTGGAGAAAGGTGCCACTTCAGGATGCTCAAGTACACCCCCCACTCGCAACGAGTCTTCAATCGATGGTACACTCGGTTTCGGTGGGATGTTCGTGGGTACCCTTAGCATGGCTGGCTCACTAGGAACGTAGGCTGTGACGCTGTACACCAAAAATTACTGGTAGGCTGCGCCGTTTCACAGTTATGAGTTGCATGACAGTCTACCAGCTTCCCACCGGCCAGCGTCCGAGCCATAGGAATTCGCGTTTGTGGTCGTCACGCGACCATTTGCCCTGCAGCCATGCAGTGGTAAACACCGGTCTTCCCTGTTCCCGCCTTGCATTCCTCTGTCGGCGAAACAACATTGGCAGTTAAACGAGCAGGTTACTGGACTTCTGTCGATAAGCAACAATTGATAGCTGCGGATTTCTGACTCCAGCAACACAGAATGAGCAGGAAAGGTTGGAAAAAGCTCAGTTGCAAAGATGTAGCGAAAGGAGATGGGAGGTTTATGATGTCAATTAAATATTCTCTGGCCCCAAAATAATAATAGAATGTCCAACATTTATAAGTTTTAGAAATGTAGTTCGAACTGTTGCTGGAGTGGCTTTATGAACCAGGATCCAATTGCTAAGAAGAGCTGGTTTCGTGAACCCTGGCCATGATTCCATGAATTACAGTTTTACAGTCTAAATTTGGCAAAGCGCTTCACGTGCCGTCAATACACCGACACGGCGACCCAGGCAGCTCGCTCTCGACCTTATCGTGCCAACTGCCAACTGACCCTCCCAGCCGGGGACTAAAAGCGAGCACGCGAAGCCACTCGAACCCAGCATTGCCAGGATAGCGGAGACGGGTGCACGACAGCGCTCTAGCCAACTAAGCTACCGAGGCGGTAAGTCACAGGGAGGCACTTGCTTGCTTAATTCAGATTCATTGACAAGTCAATTAGTTACTTGATTAAATTGCATCTACTTGATTGATAATCATATGTTTTAGGGCGCAAGGAATGTGTTGCATGATATATTATGTATTGCATATGTTGTGCACTGTACTGCAAGAGACATATTCAGAATTCCGTGGGAATAAAGTATTTCTTCACGCTGATGCCATCCAACTATTTTACCATACAAAGATTGTACTTTATATGAAGCAATATAAAGTAAAATCTTTGTATGGTAAAATAGTTGGATGGTATCAGCGTGAAGAAATACTTTATCCCCACGGAATTCTGAATATGTCGCTTGCAGTACAGTGCACAACATATGCAATAAATAATATGATATCATGCAACACATTCCTTGCGCCCTAAAACATGTGATTCTAAATGAAGTAGATGCAATTTAATCAAGTAATTAATTGACTTGCCAATGAATCTGAATTAAGCAAGCAAGTGCCTCCCTTTGACTTGCCGCCTCGGTAGCTTAGTTGGCTAGAGCGCTGTCGTGCACCAGTCTCCGCTGTCCTGGCAATGCCGGGTTCGAGTCGCTTCGCGTGCTCGCCTTTAGGCTGGGAGGGTCAGTTGGCAATTGGAACGATAAGGTCGAGAGCGAGCTGCCGGGGTCGCCGTGTCGGTGTATTGACGGCACGAGAAGCGCTTGGCCAAATTTAGACTGTAAAACTGTAATTCATGGAATCATGGCCAGGGTTCACGAAACCAGCTCTTCTTAGCAATTGGATCCTGGTTCATAAAGCCACCCCAGCAACAGTTCGAACTACATTTCTAAAACGTATAAATGTTGGACATTCTATTATTATTTTGGGGACAGAGAATACTTCATTGACATAAACCTCCCATCTCCTTTCGCTGCATCTTTGCAACTGAGCTTTTTCCAACCTTTCCTGCTCATTCTGTGTTGCTGCAGTCAGAAATCCGCAGCTATCAATTGTTGCTTATCGACAGAAGTCCAGTAACCTGCTCGTTTAACTGCCAATGTTGTTTCGCCGACAGAGGAATGCAAGGCGGGAACAGGGAAGACCCATGTTTACCACTGCATGGCTGCAGGGCAAATGGTCGCGTGACGACCACAAACGCGAATTCCTATGGCTCGGACGCTGGCCGGTGGCGAAGCTGGTAGACTGTCATGCAACTCATAACTGTGAAACGGCGCAGCCTATCAGTAATTTGTGGTGTGCAGCGTCACAGCCTACGTTCCTAGTGAGCCAGCCATGCTAAGGGTACCCCCGAACATCCCACCGAAACCGAGTGTACACTCGGTATCGGTAGGATGTTCGGGGGTACCCTTAACTATGGCTGGCCCCTAGGAACGTAGGCTGTGCTGCTCCACACTAATAATTACTGGTAGACTGCGCCGTTTCACAGTTATGCGTTGCGTGACAGTCCGCAAGTTTCACCACCGGTCAGCCGTAGGTATTCGCTTGTGCGGTCGTCGGGTGGTCATTTGCCCTGCAGCCATGCAGTGAGAAACACGGGTCTACGCTGTTCCCGCCTTGCATTCCTCAGTCGGCCAAACAACATTGGCAGTTCAGCGATCTGTCCACCACTCGACCTCTGTAGACAAGCAGAGTTTGATCGCTGTGGATTTCGGACTTCGGCAACACAGAATGAGCTGGAAGTGTTGGAAGGAGCTCGGTTGGAAAGGATGTAGCGAAAGGAGAGGGGAATTTTATGATGTCAACGGAGGATTCTCCTACCCTACAATAATAACATAATTTCTAACTTTTACACTTTTTAGAACTTTAGTTCGAATTCTTGCTGGTGTGGCTTTATAAACCAGGATCCAATTGCTAAACAGACCTTGCTTGAGCCCTGGCCGCATCACCCGGTCCATTGATTGCAGTTCTGCAGTAGATATTTGGCAAAACGCTTCACGTGCCGCTAATGCATTCACACGGCCACCCCGGAAGCTCGCTTTTCCACATTATCGTGCCAGTTGCCAATTGACCCTCCTAGCCAGTGGCTAAAAGCAAGCGCGTGAAGCGGCTCGAACCCAGCCTTTCAAGGACAGGAGAGACCAGCGCAGGCCAGTGCCCAAGCCAACTGAGCTACCGGGGCGGCGGATCCCAAGGCGGCACTTGCTTGCTTAATTCAGATTCATTGATGAATCGATTAACTACTTGCTTACATTACATCTGTTTCATTGATATTCACGCGTTGTTGAGCATGCGGCATATGTTTGTATGAAATGAATTATTTATTGTATATATTGTACGCTATATCGTAAGCGACATATTCAGATTATCTATGCGCAATAAAATATTTCTTCAAACGGATACCATCTAATTAGTTTACCATAATACATTTTTAGTTTATATTGCTTCAGTACGAAATGTAACCGGGTCGTCCGTTCTTCTTATTTATCCAATAAGATAAATTATTTATCTCCGTTCTTATATATTCTTATAATTATATGTCTCCGTTCTTCTTATTCTTATTTATTTATAGGTCAGGATTCACACAACAAGCTCTGCTTAGCAATTGGATCCTGGTCAATAAAGCCACCCCAGCAAGAGTTCGAGAAGAGTGCCAGAAATATTGCTTCATATAAAGTAAAATCTTTGTATGGTAAAATATTTGGATGGTGTCTGCGTGAAGAAATACTTTATCCCCACGGACTTCTGAATATGTCGCTTGCAGTACAGTGCACAACATATGCAATAAATAATATGATATCATGCAACACATTCCTTGCGCCATAAAAGATGTGATTCTCAATGAAGTAGATGCAATTTAATCCAGTAACTAATTGACTTGTCAATGAATCTGAATTAAGCAAGCAAGTGCCTCCCTGTGACTTGCCGCCTCGGTAGCTTAGTTGGCTAGAGCGCTGTCGTGCACCTGTCTCCGCTGTCCTGACAATGCTGGGTTAGAGTCGCTTCGCGTGCTCGCTTTTAGTCCCCGGCTGGAAGGGTCAGTTGGCAATTGGCACGATGAGGTCGAGAGCGAGCTGCCGGGGTCGCCGTGTCGGTGTATTGACGGCACGTGAAGCGCTTTGCTAAATTTAGACTGTAAAACTGTAATTCATGGAATCATGGCCAGGGTTCACGAAACCAGCTCTTCTTAGCAATTGGATCCTGGTTCATAAAGCCACCCCAGCAAGAGTTCGAACTACATTTCTAAAACGTATAAATGTTGGACATTCTATTATTATTTTGGGGCCAGAGAATACTTCATTGACATCATAAACCTCCCATCTCCTTTCGCTACATCTTTGCAACTGAGCTTTTTCCAACCTTCCTGCTCATTCTGTGTTGCTGGAGTCAGAAATCCGAAGCTATCAATTGTTGCTTATCGACAGAAGTCCAGTAACCTGCTCGTTTAACTGCCAATGTTGTTTCGCCGACAGAGGAATGCAAGGCGGGAACAGGGAAGACCCGTGTTTACCACTGCATGGCTGCAGGGCAAATGGTCGCGTGACGACCTCACACGCGAATCCTATGGCTCGGACACTGGCCGGTGGCGAAGCTGTCACGCAACTCATAACTGTGAAACGGCGCAGCCTACCAGTAATTTTTGGTGTGCAGCGTCACAGCCTACGTTCCTAGTGAACCAGTCATGCTAAGGGTACCCACGAACATCCTACCGATACCGAGTGCACCCCATCTCTTCAGAGAAATGGAGCTCCTCCAGCACAATTGCCGAGATTAAAACTTCTGGATCCGCCCATCATAACGATATAAATATGCATTGCGAAATGCGGAAGAACCACACCTATTATTTCCCCTCCTTTGGATGCCATGACAATGTAATCGTTACCAGCATAAATGTACTAACCGTGTTATGACTCGCGGAACAAGACCCAATCACTCTGAGAACCGCACCAGTGAGAAAATATAAAATAGTACATAAGGGTAATATTGGATTTGTTTCCGAAAAGTTTTTCCTAATCATGTTAACAGAGAACAGAAACATCAACATATTGACGAAAAGCTTAGGTGATATAAAACCAGGTCTGGATATTGACTGGCAGTTGCAACCATTTTAATGAAAACCAAATCTACTGGTCCACCATAATACCAAATAACGGTTTCAGTTTGTTTGTTTCGTGTTTACGAGGGCGGGCAAAGCCTGAGCAAGTCCGGTCTGGTGTATGTGGCCACGGGCGAGGGTAAGACCCAAGCGAGTCTACTAACGTGTGTATGGTACAAACGTTCATCTGAGCGGCCAGACCCGTCCCGTCCCGGCCCGGCCTGGCCTGGTGTTTTTGAAACCGTGATAACATTTTGTAAGTGTTTCGCATTTTAACTTCTTCAATGATAGTCAGATGTGCTTCTTCAATTTTATTCGTGCCCATTTATATCCCAATATCACTCATGAAACGCTCTAAGTCCCCGCCTACCGAGAGCATTTGGCCATCTTCACCCACCGAGGGGATGGGGGGGGGGGGGGAGGTCGCTACTCCCTCGCCATCTCGTCCCAAACTGAGCTCGAGACGTGAAACGAAAACCGGCCTATTGCGTGACACATATTCTATCGCTCTATCTCAATGACACCCGACATGACCTTGTGAGATCAACCGTTGACCCCCAGGTCACGTCAAAAGTAGAGAGAAAATTGGATACCATTTAGAGAAAATGGGATACCATCCGAACTGCACAGGTGACAGCCACTCTAGGCCACGCCCGTCCAGCAGACCACCCGAACCGAAGCGTTCGAGAAACACCCACTTGATGTTACGCCGCTATCCAGCGCCCAGCACACAACCCAGACCGCCCCGGGGACACCCACTCCACGCCATACAGCCCGGACCGCCCCGGGGACACCCACTCCATGTCACACCCCTGTCCAGCACACAGCCCGGACCGCCCCGGGGACACCCACTCCATGTCACGTCCATATCCAATGTCCAGGACACAGCCCGGACCGCCCCGGGGACATCCACCCCATGTCACGGCCCTGTCCAGCACACAGTCCGGACCACCCCTGAGACATACAGCACCAGCCGCCGACCAAAGCCTCTCCCGAAGGCCGCGGCGCTCACCCATCAGCTGCCGGCCAGCGCTGGTTGATCCGCTGATGAGACGCCACCACCACACGCACGGGGGGGGCGCACGCCGCGATAGGTCCCGGCGTCGACGTCGGGCTGGCCAACCAATGGTCAATCAAGGTCACCAGGACGCTGCTTGTCCGGCCAGACTGGCGGCAGCGGCGGCGGCGGCGGCGGCGGCGGCGGCGGCGGCGGCGGTCCGCGGACTAAGTTCCGCCACCACAAGCGCAGGGCCGGCCGGCGCACGTCGGCAGCAGTCACGGCGGAGACGTCGGGCCGGGCCAATCAATGGGAGGACACCAGGACTCTCTGTCCGATCAGATTGCTGGCGGCGGCGGGCGGCGGCGGCGGCGGCGGCGGCGGTCCGAGCTGCGACACCGATGGATTGGACACGGCTGACGTATCGCCGCGTCCAACCCGGCACGGTGATGGCTGCTGCTTCCTGTGTCTGATGTATATCCATCCATGTTGCAAAACCGCACGGCGCTCTCGAAAATTGATGCACGTCTGAATCACTGCGTCGATATCGTGTTCGCCGGAATATTCATCTTCTGCTCCGACCGCCTTCAACCTCCTCGCTTTCTCTTTCTCCCTCTTACCTCCTCTCTATATCTTGCTCTTTCCCACTTTTCTCTCTACCGCTCTTGCTCTCACTCTCTAATTCTCCGAGCCTCTCTTTCCTTCTAACTTATCTGCCATTTCCCTCATTCTCCATGCTTCCAATCTCTCCCTCTATATCTATCTCTCCCTCTATCTCTCTATCTCTCTATCTCTCTATCTCTCTCTCTCTCTCTCTCTCTCTCTCTCTCTCTCTCTCTCTCTCTCTCTCTCTCTCTCTCTCTCTCTCTCTCTCTCTCTCTCTCTCTCTCTCTCTCTCTTCTTGTCTGGTAGCCGCTACCTCCCACCTCGGTGGGCGGTGGCGGTCAGACATGCCGCATTGCCACAGGCAGAGTATGTGGATGGGCGTGGGCACGGGAGCGCTGTCCTGCTTGCCGTGCCAACAGACTATGCTCGCATAAGGGACCAAGTCGGCCGCTCTCCGGACGACGATCAACTTGGCACTGATGAAACCATTCGGGTACAGGCATACGTCCGTGTACTCAGCGGCAGCTGGGGCATGCTTATTAACGTGGTAAAACCTTGATATATTCACGGAGAAAATATGAATTAGCGAAATTACATCCCTTCGTCGCTGGGACCACCTGAATGACTAGGAGAAAATCGAGCATGTATATACAATACCAGACCGCTATGGATCTCGATATGTGCTTAGTATTTCGTGGTTGCTCACTTACTAACTCACTGACTGACACACCTACCCACTTACTACCTCACTAATCGACTCACCCACTCACTAAGTCGCGTTTTCCAGCTCTCTCTCTGTCTCTCTCTCTCCTTCTCCTTCTCCTTCTCCTTCTCCTTCTCCTTCTCCTTCTCCTTCTCCTTCTCCTTCTCCTTCTCCTTCTCCTCCTCCTCCTCCTCCTCCTCCTCCTCCTCCCCTCCTCCTCCTCCTCCTCCTCCTCCTCCTCCTCCCCTCCCTCCCCTCCCTCCCTCCCTCCCTCCCTCCCTCCCTCCCTCCCTCCCCCTCCCTCCCTCCCTCCCTCCCTCCCTCCCTCCCTCCCTCCCCACCGCCGGCCGGCCGCCCGCATGCGACGGAGCGCAGCAGTTCGTGAACACGGAGTTCGACGGCTTTATATCAAATCTGAGCAGCAGCTCCTCAGATGCTACGAATCACTGAACGAGGCGCCATATCTGCTTTGGTGTCTCGTTGGAATGGCAGGCGACCCAGACTTCCACACACCGAGCCGTTTCCAGATTTGAGCTATTTTCTGATAGCGAGGCGTTTCAGTAAAGATGGTGAGACCAGTATAAATATTTTCACTACGTCGCCCCAAGGAGCGGGTGGGTGTTTGCCCATCCGGCAAAGTTGGTCCTGTTTGCCTAACACCTTTTGGTTCAGATGTTCATAATTCTGCCGTACTTCGCCAAAAGAGCCTTATTGTATCCAGTTGATTTTTCATTGTCAATGTGGAGTGCCTACGCCAGGACATAATTCAGGAGTGTGCGTATACGTAAATTCATGAGCCTCACCTGAAGTCGACTGTTCTCCTTCCTCAAAGTGTAGATCTCCTCCTGCAAGAGCTGCAGCCGGGGCGACAGTGGCGTAGCCCGAGGCTCCAGAGCGGGGCTGGTCAGCGTCCGTTCCGCCCCAGCAGGCTGCCGGCCGCACGCGGAATTAAGACAGCCGGGCACACAGCCAAAGACGCGTGGACGGACGGCGGCTGAGAGGACATATAGACGACGGGCGGCTGAGAGGACATATAGACGATGGGCGGCTGAGAGGACACAGACAGAGGGGTGGTTGAGTGGACATATAGACGATGAGTGCTGAGAGGACACACAGATGGAGGGATGGCTGAGAAGACACAGACAGAGGGGTGGCTGAGGGGACATATGGACGATGGGCGGCTGAGAGGACACATAGATGGAGGGGTGGCTGACAGGACATATGGACGATGAGCGGCTGAGAGGACACATAGATGGAAGGGTGGCTGAGAGGATATATAGACGATGGGTGGCTGATAGGACACATATATGGAGGGGTAGCTGAGAGGACATATGGACTATGGGCGGCTGAGAGGACACATAGATGGAGGGGTGGCTGAGAGGACATATAGACGACGGGCGGCTGAGAGGACACAGATGGAGGGGTGGTTGAGAGGACATATGGACGATGGGCGGCTGAGAGGACACATAAATGGAGGGGTGGCTGAGAGGACATATAGATGATGGGCGGCTGAGAGGACACATAGGTGGAAGGGTGGCTGAAAGGACACAGACAGAGGGGTGGTTGAGAGGACATATAGACGATGGGCGGCTGAGAGGACACATAGATGGAGGGGTGGCTGAGAGGACATATGGACGATGGGCGGCTGAGAGGACACATAAATGGAGGGGTGGCTGAGAGGACATATGGACGATGGGCGGCTGAGAGGACACAGATGGAGGGGTCGCTGAGAGGACATATAGACGATGGGCGGCTGAGACGACACATAGATGGAAGGTGGCTGAGAGGACACAGACAGAGGGGTGGTTGAGAGGACATATACACGATGAGCGGCTGAGAGGACGCATATATGGAGGGTGGCTGAGAGGAAATATAGACGATGGGCGGCTGAGAGGACACAGACAGAGGGGTGGTTGAGAGGACACATAGATGGAGGGGTGGCTGAGAGGACATATGGACGATGGGTGGCTGAGAGGGCACATAGATGGAAGGGTGGTTGAGAGGACATATAGACGATGAGCGGCTGAGAGGACACATATATGCAGGGTGGCTGAGAGGAAATATAGACGATGGGCGGCTGAAAGAGCACATAGATGGAGGGGTGGCTGAGAGGACATATGGACGATGGGCGGCTGTGAGGACACATAGATGGAGGGGTGGTTGAGAGGACATATGGACGATGGGCGGCTGAGAGGACACATAGATGGAGGGGTGGCTGAGAGGACATATAGATGATGGGCGGCTGAGAGGACACATAGATGGAAGGGTGGCTAAGAGGACACAGACAGAGGGGTGGTTGAGAGGACATATAGACGATGGGCGGCTGAGAGGACATATGGACGATGGGCGGCTGAGAGGACACATAAATGGAGGGGTGACTGAGAGGACATACGGACGATGGGCGGCTGAGAGGACACATAGATGGAGGGGTCGCTGAGAGGACATATAGACGATGGGCGGCTGAGACGACACATAGATGGAGGGTGGCTGAGAGGACACAGACAGAGGGGTGGTTGAGAGGACATATACACGATGAGCGGCTGAGAGGACGCATATATGGAGGGTGGCTGAGAGGAAATATAGACGATGGGCGGCTGAGAGGACACAGACAGAGGGGTGGTTGAGAGGACACATAGATGGAGGGGTGGCTGAGAGGACATATGGACGATGGGCGGCTGAGAGGACACATATATGAAGGGGTGGCTGAGAGGACATATGGACGATGGGTGGCTGAGAGGACACACAGATGGAGGGATGGCTGAGAAGACACAGACAGAGGGGTGGCTGAGGGGACATATGGACGATGGGCGGCTGAGAGGACACATAGATGGAGGGGTGGCTGACAGGACATATGGACGATGAGCGGCTGAGAGGACACATAGATGGAAGGGTGGCTGAGAGGATATATAGACGATGGGTGGCTGATAGGACACATATATGGAGGGGTAGCTGAGAGGACATATGGACTATGGGCGGCTGAGAGGACACATAGATGGAGGGGTGGCTGAGAGGACATATAGACGATGGGCGGCTGAGAGGACACATATATGGAGGGGTGGCTGAGAGGAAATATAGACGATGGGCGGCTGAAAGAACACATAGATGGAGGGGTGGCTGAGAGGACATATGGACGATGGGCGGCTGAGAGGACACATAGATGGAGGGGTGGTTGAGAGGACATATGGACGATGGGCGGCTGAGAGGACACATAAATGGAGGGGTGGCTGAGAGGACATATAGATGATGGGCGGCTGAGAGGACACATAGATGGAAGGGTGGCTGAAAGGACACAGACAGAGGGGTGGTTGAGAGGACATATAGACGATGGGCGGCTGAGAGGACACATATACGGAGGGTGGCTGAGATGAAATATAGACGATGGTCGGCTGAAAGAGCACATAGATGGAGGGGTGGCTGAGAGGACATATGGACGATGGGCGGCTGAGAGGACACATAGATGGAGGGGTGGCTGAGAGGACATATAGATGATGGGCGGCTGAGAGGACACATAGATGGAAGGGTGGCTGAGAGGACACAGACAGAGGGGTGGTTGAGAGGACATATACACGATGAGCGGCTGAGAGGACGCATATATGGAGGGTGGCTGAGAGGAAATATAGACGATGGGCGGCTGAGAGCACACAGACAGAGGGGTGGTTGAGAGGACACATAGATGGAGGGGTGGCTGAGAGGACATATGGACGATGGGTGGCTGAGAGGGCACATAGATGGAAGGGTGGTTGAGAGGACATATAGACGATGAGCGGCTGAGGACACATATATGGAGGGTGGCTGAGAGGAAATACAGACGATGGGCGGCTGAAAGAGCACATAGATGGAGGGGTGGCTGAGAGGACATATGGACGATGGGCGGCTGTGAGGACACATAGATGGAGGGGTGGTTGAGAGGACATATGGACGATGGGCGGCTGAGAGGACACATAGATGGAGGGGTGGCTGAGAGGACATATAGATGATGGGCGGCTGAGAGGACACATAGATGGAAGGGTGGCTGAGAGGACACAGACAGAGGGGTGGTTGAGAGGACATATAGACGATGGGCGGCTGAGAGGACACATAGATGGAGGGGTGGCTGAGAGGACATATGGACGATGGGCGGCTGAGAGGACACATAAATGGAGGGGTGACTGAGAGGACATACGGACGATGGGCGGCTGAGAGGACACATAGATGGAGGGGTCGCTGAGAGGACATATAGACGATGGGCGGCTGAGACGACACATAGATGGAGGGTGGCTGAGAGGACACAGACAGAGGGGTGGTTGAGAGGACATATACACGATGAGTGGCTGAGAGGACGCATATATGGAGGGTGGCTGAGAGGAAATATAGACGATGGGCGGCTGAGAGGACACAGACAGAGGGGTGGTTGAGAGGACACATAGATGGAGGGGTGGCTGAGAGGACATATGGACGATGGGCGGCTGAGAGGACACATATATGGAGGGGTGGCTGAGAGGACATATGGACGATGGGTGGCTGAAAGGGCACATAGATGTAAGGGTGGTTGAGAGGACATATAGACGATGAGCGGCTGAGAGGACACATATATGGAGGGTGGCTGAGAGGAAATATAGACGATGGGCGGCTGAGAGGACACAGACAGAGGGGTGGTTGAGAGGACACATAGATGGAGGGTCGGCTGAGAGTACATATAGATGATGGGTGGCTGAGAGGACATATATAGCGGGGTGGCTGAGAGGACATATACGGAGGGGTAGCCGAGAGGACATATAGACGGAGGGATAGCTGATAGGACACACGGACGGTGGGGGTGACTGAGGGGACATAAAGGAGTGGTAGTTGAAAGAACGAGTAGAAAGGATGAGTCAGAGTACACATAGACGGAATGGTGGCCGAGAGGACAATAGTCGGTGGGTTGGTTAAAATAGCGCAAATACGATGGGATAGCTGAGGACACATACTGTGGGGGTAACCGGGGTCCCGTAGACCGTGAGATTGTCCACAAACGGCAGGAAGGCTTCGTGGGCATCCGATGCACATATTGTGGGAACTTCAGGGCCACTTGGTGATTTCCGAGGAAGATATTGGACATTGAAATGATGGAAGGCGTGCTAACTGTCGGCAGACCCAGGATGTCGCAGCATCAAGATGAACACATGGACAGCAAAGCCCCGAACATAGACCATAACGCGATAAATTGGCGCTGAAAAACCGCAAGAGACGCGCCGGCGTCATTTCCGTCGGCGCGTCATCAGACATTAATCAGCGAACATCGCCGGCTGCCGGGGCGGCCCGAACAAACAGAGCCCGTGCAGCGGTCGGCAAAAATCGGCTAAAAAGACGGCGACACGGCCAGACTGGCGACAGTCGACAGCAGCTGAAACAGGGAACATCGATCAGAGCGGGGTCACGGGCGGAGCTACCGGCGGTGAGTCCCACCAAGAGCGGTCGGGTGGCGGCGACACCCACTGAGGGCGACTGGATGGTCGACACACGGAACAGCGACACAGATGAGTGGCGGAGCAGATGGTCCGGAATCGACCATCTGTTTCTGTCCGGAACAGATGGTCGACACACGGTCGACTGGGTGGCGGAAACACCCTCCGGCAGCGACCGGGTGACAGAGACACCCACTGAGAGCGGCCGGGTAGCGACGACTCACTAAGGCGGCTGGATGATAAACACACCCACCGACAGAGGCCGGGTGGCGGAGACACCCATCGGCAGAGGCTGGATGGCGGACACCCCCTCGACGGCGATCGGGTGGAGGAGACACCCAGAGACAGTGGTCGAGTGGCGGACACACCCACCAGCAGCAGCTGGGTGACGGAGACACCCACCGAGAGCGGCCGGGCGGCGGGGTGCGCGACACAGTGCGGCAGAGTCTCGTCGTCCGACGTGTCCGTCATCTGGCAGGCCTTATCAGCCGCGCTCGGCCCGTCGTCGCGCTCGCCCTCGGCTGCAAAAAGGCGGACGCTGATGGGACGCAGATTGGACGGTGAAGGCGCACTCATCCGCAAACCAAGAGGAGCAGATAGTGCCCGGAGACAGACGAGCTGGCCGGAAAAACGCACCGGGAACGCGTAAAAGATGGCGACAAGTGGCTTCCTGAACAGCGGTAGCAGTTGTCACACACAGATTATGACATTGAAGAAACTCGTTATATGAATTTATTCCGTAACGTCCAGACGCCCAGAGGAGACGGGTAAGGGTCTTGATAGTCTTATTGGAGTTCTTGTGTGACAGCTTCAGTATGCAAAACAAAGACAGCTGGATTTTTGGGCCCATGCTTGCATTCAGCACAAGGTGCAAATATCATGGTTAAATTTGTCAACGGTCAATTAAGGCATCTCAAGTGGCTAAACCTACTTTCTACCACCTACCTGCTTTAACCGGCTTAAATCAATTTAACACGGGCACCGAACGGTGAGGAGAATCCGCCACCCCTCCAGTTGTTGACGATATCTCGCAAACGAGCGGGGATGTTGCAATGCAATCTTGTTACTGTGATGCAAATAGACAAGCGCATCCTATGGAAAAAAACGCTTTAATTAACCGTTAAACATGGGAAGTACGGAGGTGCAGAGTCGACCGACTGGCCGCCAGTCGGCCGACAATGGTTGAAGGTCGCAAAGGTTTCGCCGTCGCGGTGGTGCGAAGGCGTCGTGTACCAGTCGATCTCGACTTCATCTGACCATTAAGGCATTGATCTAGGGTTATCAAATTCATACTGTACAAAGTTCACTACAACGTTATCTCCCCTCAAAATTGTGTTTCTAGCTTTAGTAGTTTCCAAGGTCTTATGAAGGTGAGCGGAATCCGTCTTCCCCTCTCCGGTTCGCGTTTGTGAAGCGCCCTCCTGCGCCCGTGCAAAACAGGCATCAAGTACAACAAATAGTGGGATAAAATATATTTCCAGTAAACTAAGGCTAGGATAAAGCAATTACTCCACGAAAGATAATATTGCTGGGTATCCCAAAAACAACATGCGAGGAAAAGAAAACTTTCATTGCTAACCACATAATGCAGAAAATTAGTAAAGCCTTACGTATATGACCACAAGTGGAATGGACTCAGTAATGTTAATATGAGGTGTTTTATTTTAATCTGTGTCAACTACTTGGCATGACAAGCTGGAACATTAGAACATTCAATGGCGTACGGATTGTATTGAAATACTCTTGAAAATAACATCACTTGCAAGATGATCACGACTGCTACCAAAAGAGGCTGTTGGATGACGATGAGATGAATATGAGGACCATTGACTGGCAAAATGTCGAATACCTTCAACTAGTTTTTTCTCCATTCAGTCAATTGTTGTTTGTCACTTGGGACAGTGTTCGATCAATGGCGCCCACCACCGAGTCTATTGGTATTGCAAATAACTGGACGCCATTTCATCTAGTTTATGTCATGAAGGTGTCAATGTCATTGTGTTATTTGAAATAAGTATTGCTTTGAGCTGAGCAACATGTCTGCGCATACTTTTTTCATATCTCCCTGTAAAAATTGGAATTATTCTGAAAGTCAAAGTGCGTCATGTTGCCTCTTGTCAATATCGCTATGCCAACTATGAGCCCAACCGGGTAATTCGACTTAAAGAACTGGGTCGATGACTTTTCCTACTTCTCAAGTTGTACTATTTTCCCCATGGCTACCAACTTAAGATATTCAAATGATGTGTGAGAATGAGCTAAGTATGTTTCATATACATACGATGCCAGGAAACATCAGCTATGTCAGTTCCCCTATTTAAATCATCCTTGGAAACTTCTTAACCTCGCTGTCGTCTATTTTGAGCGATCCGGTTTCAACCGGATAAAACCGGTGGGAAAATTATATTCACTGCTGCCAACTCTAATCAGTAAGTCCTGATGAATTGAACCATCGCTTCACTTGAAATAAAAACATTGTTTTATGACATTGCAGGCTAAGGCTAAGGGTCAGGCTAAGGCTAAGGTAAGGGCTAAGGGATCACAACACAAGGAACACAAAATAGCATCGTAGCGGGCGTAGTCTCATTTACTCACTCATTCGCTCACTAACTAACTAACTAACTAACTAACTAACTAACTAACTAACTAACTAACTAACTAACTCACTCACTCACCCACTGACGTAGATGTTGCCAGTGTGTGGCACAGTCAGCAACCGAGTATACGGGCAGCCGAACAACTCACCTGCCGACTCATCCCCATCCAGCTCGTCCGTCTCCAGCGTCTCGTCCGGCTCCTCGTCCTCCTGCTCGTGGTCCAGCTCGTCCTCGTCCTCCTCGGCGATAGCGCAGGACCGCTGTCGTTGCAGCGCCCTGGTCAGCTCGGCGATGACACTGTGCAGCTCCACCAGACGCTGTTCGTACCGCTCCACCGTCTGCTCCAGCAGTTCGGCCGCCTCCCGGTCACAGCGAGTCCGTTCCCGCTGGGAAGAGGGGAAGGTAAGTGCAGATGCCGCTTCCCAGTCACAGCGGGTCCCTTCCCGCTGGGAAGAGGGGAAGGTCAGTGCAGAGGCCGCCTCCCGATCACAGCGGGTCCCTTCCCGCTGGGAAGAGGGGAAGGTCAGTGCAGAGGCCGCCTCCCGGTCACAGCGGGTCCCTTCCCGCTGGGAAGAGGGGAAGGTCAGTGCAGAGGCCGCCTCCCGATCACAGCGGGTCCCTTCCCGCTGGGAAGGGGAGAATATCGGTACAAAGTCCGCCCTCGGTCATAGCGGGTCCGCTCCCGCTGGGAAGACGGGAAGGTCGGTACAGAGGCTGCCTCCCGGTCACAGCGGTGGTGGTGGCGGTTATTGGTTTTACGGCACTTCGACTGTTAGTCATGTAACGTCGCCGACTGGCCGCCGATTGGCCGCGGGTGAAGAGACTCGTGAGGAGACAGGTGAGACTCGAACGCACAATCTCTCGATTGTGAGACGGACAACTTACCCCTATACTACACGCCCCCCCCGGTCACAGCGGTTCCGTTTCCGCTGGGAGGAGGGGAAGGTCGGTACAGAGGCTTCCTCATGGTCACAATGTGTTCGTTCACGCTCGGGAACCGACAAACTATTCGTGAAATAGGTTGAAATTTACCACTTTCTGGACACTCAACAGACATCCTTCCGCAAATAAGCATCGACATCGTGCTTCTTGGGGTGTGTTTGTGACGTCTCGTGTATACAAACCTTAAAAGTGAGGCATGGACCTCACTTCTAAAGTTTTTTTTCGGTATACAAGTAATATTTTTATGCTCCCCAATACAGACTACGATACACAAGCATATCGTAACACAATGTCCGGTACTACGAGATGCATAACTGTTACGTTATTGTATAACTAACCTGTAATGTGCCCTGCTATGCAATATGATTTGTGGATAGTATGGTATTTGTTGCCATTATCAGCAATACATGCCTTCGTATCATAGATGTGACCCCCACAAAAACGAGACATACACGGATAAGTACGCTCTTGGCTAGAAATTGAGCTTGAAGAAACGATATTTTAAACGGCATGCTTCCGTGGCAAAGTTTTGTACTTCCACGGCAATCCTACTGCACTCGATTCGACATCTCACACCTAACGCAAAACCAATATTTTAACACTGCGCTGGGGGGAGCAGGTCAGCACAAAGACCGGATCCCGATCACTGCGGGTCGTTCCCGCCGGAGAGAGGGGAAGGTCAGTCAATCGCGACCACGTCGGTCATGGGAACACCCGTAATCAGGTTGATAATCCGACTAGTAATCCTATTACTAATCCATCAAACATTCGAGCTCAGGACATTCGATCGCGATTCGACTATATTTTGTGTCTCGTTGTTTCTTTCATAAAATTGTGATTGTTAATTGTTTTGCAAATAATTCGATACATTTCTTGTTTTAATAACATCTTTGACATGAAAAAACATATGATGTATATTGGTTTATGGTATTTATACTTCATACCTATATATTTTTCCACACCGGCTTCCGCGCTCACCCTGCACGACTTACCGCGTCTTCCGCATTGCGTCCGTGGTCCTGATTACAGCGCCAGACGTCTATCTCTATGGACCAGGGTTAATGATTGCTCAAGGGCTTAGGCCGTATACTGGGACACATGCTCCTGATCAAACCTTCAAAAGCCCAGCTCCTGCGTCAGCAACTGCATTGGCCGAGCGGGAAATGTCTCCACTAATCCGGCGTCGATCCACTACGGTGGCGATCACAGCTGAGCCGCTCAGCGGCGGGGGGAAATGTCTCCACTAATCCGGCGTCGATCCACTACGGTGGCGATCACTGCTCGGGGGGGGAAATGCCCACTAATCCGGCGCGATCCACACGGTGGCGACAATGGGGGTTTTTTTTTTTTCTCCGGTTTTTTTCCTTTTTTGTTTGGTTCCTGGGGGGGGCCGGTGGGGGGGGGGAAATTTCTCCACTAATCCGGCGTCGATACAGGTGGCGATCACAGCTGAGCCGCTCAGCGGCGGGGGAAATGTCTCCACTAATCCGGCGCGACCTTGTGGGGGGGGAAATTTCTCCACTAATCCGCTCGATCCACTACGGTGGCGATCACAGCTGAGCCCTCATGGGGGGGGAAATTTTTCCACTAATCCGGCGTCGATCCACAGGTGCGATCAATGTGCGGAAATGTCTCCACTAATCCGGCGTCGATCCACTATGGTGGCGATCACAGCTGAGCCGCTCAGAAATTTACTAACGGCGATCACTAGGTGGCGAAAAGTTGGCCGCTCCGCGGGGGGGGAAATGTCTCCACTAATCCGGCGTCGATCCACTATGGTGGCGATCACAGCTGAGTCGCTCAGCGACGGGTCAGCCATGGGAACAATCGTTATTGAGTCGATTACCTGCATGCCGCTGAACCTTATCCGATCGATCCGTAACCCGCCTGCCCGTGGAAACAGTCATACTTACGAGGCCAGCATACGTGTTCTTTCAAGCACTATTACACATCAACAGTTGTCCAACCATGTGCCTTGGTAATTATCAAGTTGTTAAATTCGGCTCTACCTCGTCGAGTAGCTCAATTTCATTCAGGTACTCAGCCATGATCAACAATCTTGGCCGTGACAATGAAGCCACACGTAACTTCCATGCGTGTAAGTGACTGCCTAGCCAGTGCTCAGTATATTTTTAACCTGAATTAAATATCGCATATTAGAATACCACCGATTACTTGTGCTAACGACCTAAACATCTTTCGCTATATCATGGGATTATTCATCATAAGATTGGGTGACATCGTGACAAATTATGTTTTCTGCCAACCATAAATAACAATACAATCTTGACGACACCAATTTCCTATTTCTCCAAGCAAGGCGTAGCATAAGATACTGATGGAAGCTTGTTATTGTGGTTTAGGGGCGCATCGACTGCACAGGTCATATAGCGCATACTGATGGAAGCTGAGGAATGATTGAGCGACGGCTACGACACTAAGCAGCCACCCAGCAGCATAAAATGATTTCCCGCAACACGATGGTATCACCACGCAGCACGTGCTGTTTTCCCAGCTGGCAGCGAATAGAACGACATACATACATACCTAAAGATACATATATATATATACATACATATATAGATATATATATATATAAGTATATATATATAAAATATATATATATATAATATATATATATATATATATATATATATATATATATATATAGATATATATATATATACATGTATATATATATATATATATATATATATATATATATATATATATATATATATATATATATATATATATATATATATATATATATATATATATATATATATATATATATATATATATATATATATATATATATATATATATATATATATATATATATATATATATATATATATATATATATATATATATATATATATATATATATATGTACATATCCCCATATCCCGACACGAGCAAATGACATAGGAGGTGACAAACCACATCCTGATGGCACCCAGTTGCGTCCATTCCTGTGCGGGCTCTCGACCATGCAGTTTTCATTCGATGTGCTGCAGATTGCGATAGTTCCCGGAAGATGGGCTGTTTCGAAGTGGAAGGATGGCGCACTTTCGACCGAGATGATTGGTTTCGAGTGCGTGACTTCAGAAAATGTGTCCGTCTCAGTTCGTGCTGTGGAATGACGCAGTGAGCACCGCAATAACTCGAAACTGATATGTTCTATCGCTAACCACCACAAGCAACGTTGACATCGATACGCCTTCATTGTTATGCATTCTTCGTCCTTGCAGTAACGCACTTCCTGTGATGGGGGGGGGGGGGAATCCACCTGTTGAGAATCAATGACCTGGATGATACCATGCCGCTGCCACCACAATCGCCCCACCGTCACTGCGATGGTGTCATCAAAGCGTGTGCATCATGGACGCGCATAACGAGAACACCTAGATCTAACATCCACCAAGGTAATCTGAAAATAATAGTGAACGACCTAGAGCATTAGTTGTAGACATTGTAGGTGCAACCCAATATCAGGTAGAAATAGTACTTCAAGGATTACAATCTTGGCATGGGCAAGCACATTGCGGAATACAAAGCCTGCATTTTTCAATGCCAGTACATAAAATGTTTCCGAAAATATGAACAGTAGGTCAATGGAACGGCATACGGTCCAACGTGGCATAGAGCTGGACTGCACTCTGGAGACAATTAGTCAACGCTTCAATGAACGCTCGCAATAACCGTAAAACTCATGATCTAGAGAGGACACGAGAGAGAAGGGCAACATAAATTTCGCCCAAAAAGTGCTCAAAGAAGATGTATTACGACAAATATGGGTTCATAATTCAGTTGGAATTCAAGCAGTGTCTGTTGTAATGCGATATTGAAGGCTTTCGTGCACGGTAAAGTACACAATGCTTCAAAACCATGGAATTCTACCGAAGCAAGAATGAGAAAATGCAGTTATATATGAAAAAGCAATAATGCACAAAATGAACGCACAGCTCAGCTAATAGCCCCCCCACATGACATCAAAAAAAATAACTAACCAACAAATTATTCCATGTTAATCCGTGGAATTACTGAAAATTAAATATAAACAGTAGTTGTCTCTTTTAGATCGGTGGACACCATGACCCATGATAAACCAAACTTAAGAACCACGACATCCTATGAGGCTTCTCGAACACGGTGATACCGAACCTTCGCAATAGTTTCATGGAGTCAAAATCTTCAGCTACCGGTGGCATCCACATGCAATCAATACGTTGCAAAACGCACATCAATGAAACACATGAGCACGACCGATGTTTGGTGGGCTATACAGAGTTAAATTACCACGATCATGTCGTAACCACGGCCATTAGAAAATAATATCAGGCTTGTAATTTCGGCGCGAAGACCGGACCAGAGCAATACTTGAATCACACGGGCGTGGATGTACCGACTGTCGCGTGTACAACGAACATGGAACGTTTTTACAGACTTGTGCATGAGCCACAGGTATGCCGGCATTGGTCTGGCGAGGGGCAGAGCTGTCATTAGGCGGCGGATGACGGAATATAAGACCATGGCAGATAACCAATCGCGAAACAAATTATTACAAATTTCATTACGGGTTTCTGTGTGGCTGATCTGAGTAGCAACATCTCTCCTGCATAAATGTCATAATTACAGCTAGCACACGACCGAACTGCACCTGTTGACAAAATACGGGCAGGAATCACTCACACGAGCCAAAAGTATTAGCTCCCTAAAACAACATTTAACATTCGCCCGTGTGCGGCATTTTGCCACCTTCGCCAATTGGGAGGGAGGCTGGTGTGACCCTCTGACGTTTCCAAACGGAACAAGCTAGATAAATCAACCAAAAATCGGGCGTGTGGGGTGGGACCAGATCACACGATTGACACAAGATGTTTGTACCTGGGGGTAATGGTAACCTTCCAGTTGAGCTCAAAGATCACATTTTGGTTCTTTCGACATTATTTTTCAAGAAGAACATGGATGAATGCACCTATATTGAGCATAGTGAAACAGATCAAGGCAGGATAGGTCAGGCCAGGTCAGAATCAGGTTTGAAAACAGCTTCCGAACTATGCATGTTAGAGTCTCGGGAAAATGTTATTGGCACGCCAATATAGCCCAGAGCTCACATCATGTCTTGTTTCGCCATTTTCTGTCATGGTGAGGTCGCTAAAGATCATAATAGGTCAACCCAGTGGCATGGCCTTTGCCCTGTAGAATGACCTGGCAAATATAAATATTTATATATCGGGTCCTTCCAACAGAACCATTCCAGCAAAATATTTGTATCTGATTGACATCCGAAAATTATAAGGTCAGGTCAGGTCATACCACACGGTCAGGTGGAGCAAGTTTAAGCTTGAATCCGTCCGGAACATCACCTTGGAAGTATACAATTCTGTTTTAAGAAAAACCGACATGAAACTGACACATCTTTGCAAACTGTTTAACTTTTGACTTCGTGACCCGACCTCAGGTCACGCCGGGACAAAGCACACATTGATAAATCGATCTCTTCAGCATTCGCCAAGTGTGAACTGCTTGGAAAGTAAATCCAAATTAAGGTCAAATCAGGGCAAATCTGGTCAGCTTGAACAAGGTCAAGTCATCTCAAGTCATTCGATCGTCATCCAATGGCATGTGGCACGTCTTAGGCGGCGCTTAAACCGAGTTCAAATATTACCTGGCGAGGAAGAACAACACTCTGTATAGATGGCGCATTGTGCAGACCACAAGTGACATATACATACGTGACCTGAACTTATGTCGTTAGCCTATGATACACCAACTAAACCAGAATGTTTATATTTGATGCTTTTTGTCATTTTCGGTGTGACAAATTACCCCCAAATTGAATTGTTTGCTCTGAGTTTGGTGCTTATATGTTGCAACTAATCTGATTGGCGGCACTTTCAATGTTTTGGAGCATCACTCCCTTTGACCTGTTCCAGATCAATGGCCTTTGTCGATCTGGACCTGATTTTTCAAACAAAATATTCTAAAAATATGGATAATAGGTGCTGAAAATGTATTGTTTTCACGTCTACTCACTCAGCCGCTATTGCGGGAAAACCGGGTGGGGGTCTCGAGATACCCGGTCCGGCAAAGGTTGATGACAGGGACCTGGCAAAAAAAATGTTCTGTCAAGACATATCATCCTTGTGCAGGAGACCATGGCAGATTTGTGATTCTATCTGAATCCAGAGATTCTCTGGATTCCGAGGCCACCGTGGTCTGCTGCGGAGTTAACCGTTTTAGCAGTAAATATTTCTACCGGTTAATACCACTTGCAAAATTATTTTCTGGCATCATTTTATCAACCCTGGTACATATATATATATATATATATATATATATATATATATATATATATATATATATATATATATATATATATATATATATAGCATATGTGTATCATTCATAACTGACCTGGCAAACATAAACTTCGCAAAACAGGCGTGAATTTGTGGATAGTGCTAGTCTTGAGAAAAACCTGTCCTATTTCATAAGCAACCGAACCAATGAACTGAACTTTGCGATTTTGTGTACATGTAAGGTAACTGGCAGAACACTATCTTTATTACAGATGACACATACCAGACGTGTTATATACTGTTTAAAAAATACTGTTCACGCAGTTATAAGCGTTACTGTTTTTTTATACTAGCAAATCAACGCCAGGAAACAACACCTCGTCTGCGGGAGATTTCTTCCCGTGTATTCTTTCTGATTTGATGACAAAACTGATTTCCAAATTCGCCAGCACCGTGTTGCAATCAAAATGGCTGCATGTATTTACTGGTTAACGGTTTTATGATGCCAACATTCGACATCGACGGGAGATTTTGACAAATAGTGCTTCTGTTTGGATCAACGTTTATTTATCGCCTGCTTGGCAGGAAAAAAACAGGATGAGAAATGGATCACGTAATCATAAATAAGAGGCTACAAACAGAAAATGTGAATTGGGTCAGTGATGTGTTCTTTCACATTATGACACCAGGATCGGACTTCTCCAGGTGTTTGGCAATAGGTGCCAGGACCGTAGACATCCTGGTTCAAATTGACAAAGACGACATAATTCAGAAAGTTGCAGGCACTTGTCACTGAGCCGTTTGTCGCCCGAATATTCGGAGTTTCTGGCAGGACCCATCGCATGGAACTTTTTGAACTCTCAATTCAGCCTGATTAGACGATTATAATGTCTAATACGATCCACGCGGGCGTACCGATTAGCCACAATTTGTTGTAACTGTCATGGCCGTCTGTTGCGCTTCTCCCACCCCCGTCATTGCGCAGCTGGTTAACCATTGCACATACAATGGTTCACCAACTGTGCTTTCACAAAAGCTGTGACCAAGAACCTCTGTTCTGCAGGATGCGTAATGTGAATGTCTGATCCACGTTTGGAGCCTACGAATTCCGCAACTTGACAGAACTCAAGTGGATGAGTTTCACTACCTATACGTGCATCGCAGATGTTCTCCGTCAATAAGACTGCAAATTCTGGCCTCGGACGTCGGCATTCACCAGACGTGGCTATAATCTCCAGCACACCCTGCAACGCCAGTGAAAATGTCAACTAGCCCACTGCACGTGAAAATATGACCGGGAAGCATAGAATGGAACCGAAGAATGAACGAATGACAATGATTTCAACCAACCCCAACAAACTACAATGCAATTACGAATAATACATCTATCTGAGAAAAACAATAGAAAATGAGCGATGTCTACAGTTAGAATGCTTGAAAAACTGAGTACGGGTAACAGCTACCAAGAGATGTTCTTATCTCCGCGTGCCTTGAATGCTGTAGAACCAGATAGTTCTCTTGAAGGGCATGCGTTCCGCTGAGACGTCGTCGTGGGCACCAATGCCGCTGGATGCGCAAGATTGTACTTGCTGAAAAGGCGATGCGTAATAAACTGGGCTACATACCAACGTCTTGCTGAGAGTCTTTTGTAGTTGACTGTTTTCTTCTGTGGTCTGACCCAAACGAGCGGATGTCACCGCCAGCTCTGACCTCAGAGCAGCCAGAGCCACCTGATGCACCTGCAACAAACACAGACGCTGTGATGGTGCTGGTGCGTTGGTGCTTTAGGGCGCCTCAACTGCTTGGTCATTTTACGCCCCACACGAATAGTCTGAAAGCTGACCCGACCCGACCTGACCGATGTCACGCACGCTGAGGCATAGCGTCAGGTTCGGCGGTGACCTGACATGGCTAAAGTGGCTTGACAGTCGCTGCGTTGGGTGGGAAAAGCAGCCCTACTAGTGAGATGAACGGGCGAAACAGATGTACCTGTCCCGTTGCATCCCTCAACACAAACCCAAAAGTACACATTATCTCATTAACCGCATGCTGATGACTGGTTGGTTGGTTGGTTATTTGAGTTTTAGGGCGCATCGACCAGGTTTGGTCATTTAGCGCCCATAACTAATGATGTGCTACCTGCTTAAAAAAAGGTCAGACCTTCTTCCGAAGTACCCAGTTTCACACGCTTAAGTTACAAGTATACATGCACGATAAAAGCACTCTACAGTGATGGACAGATGACATGGAGCTTGATGTCGGAGATATATTCAAATAATTTGCCAGTGTGGATAAAACGCGAATCGTCACCTAAGATGTCAGCAAGAGTAAGCGAGTCTACTCGTCCAAAATGCCGTCTCCGCTGCACTCGAAAGCGGGGATGCTGATGACTGTGTGCTGCACATTGTCTAATTAATCGCATGATGATGACCGTGTGCTGCACTCTATCTAGAAGTACACATTATCTGATTAATAGCATGACGATGACTGTGTGCTGCACATTGTCTCATTAATCGCATGATGATGACCGTGTACTGCACTCTGTCTAGAAGTACACATTATCTGATTAATAGCATGACGATGACTGTGTGCTGCACATTGTCTCATTAATCGCATGATGATTACCGTGTGCTGCACTCTATCTAGAAGTACACATTATCTGATTAATAGCATGACGATGACTGTGTGCTGCACATTGTCTCATTAATCGCATGATGATGACCGTGTGCTGCACTCTATCTAGAAGTACACATTATCTGATTAATAGCATGACGATGACTGTGTGCTGCACATTGTCTCATTAATCGCATGATGATGACCGTGTGCTGCACTCTATCTAGAAGTACACATTATCTGATTAATAGCATGCCGATGACTGTGTGCTGCACATTATCTCATTGATCGCATGATGATGACCGTGTGCTGCACACTATCTCGCACGATCATGACTGCGCGACTCGACCCGACACGTCGATCGCATGACGGCGCCGCGTGTCAACACGAATACCTATATCTGCACCCCACCCCAGTGCATGCTCCAGTGACCACAGTGGGAGGAACACGACGGCTCTCTCCAGCGCACACCGGCGACGACATGGGCAACGCGCCGCAAGAAAGGTGATCTTGTAACAGCGGTCGTGTATGCGTCACTAATTTGTCTCTATCGTCCTCCCCTTCGAATGTTTCTAATCTAGTTACCCATAATCAATCATTGTTCTCGGTAATTCAACACATAATCTACGAAGCCCGAAAAAAAACTTTAGGAAGCCCAGTGAACAGAAAAAACCACACTGCTCGCTGGCTATAGTCAATTGTCTGACAAGCAGATTACTTAAAACACTTACATGAAACCAAATTACAAAATAGTAAGTTAAAGAGAGCAAGAAGGCACTCTCCGACCTAAACATGGTTAGTCGCAAAGCATTCATTTGAAAAATACTTAAAACTGAAACTGCGGGCTCTTCCTCACAGTTTTGGCAGTATGGTCCACATGAGCAACAGCTTATAGGGTACTCTGCGCTGTGATATGCTTTCCCGTTAAAATGCATACGTCCCGGAAATTAAACCCCAGTTTTACGTATTCATGTTTGCATTGATTTATATCTTGAAGTCACCACAGTATGTTAACCAATTCCTAGCCATTTTAGATACTAAGCAGCAAGCGTATAGTTCCTTTGATATTAGTTCAATATATATATATATATATATATATATATATATATATATATATATACACATATATATCTATCTATATATATATATATATATTATTATATATATATATATATATATATATATATATATATATATATATATATATATATGACACTAATGCCATAGTGCTCATTTCCCACAAAGACACCCATAGTTGAACTCACAAAAAGAGCACAGCTCCTCTAAGTCCACATCCAAAATCACATGTTGAGGATAAATATCCACCAGATTCATGTTAGTATATTTGCAAGTAAAGTAATAATAACAAAATAGACCTTCGTTCCCAGCCACTAAGCGTACCGATGCGCCTAAACAGCTGACAGCCCACCGCACAAGATGAAATCTGACTGGAGATTTTAAGTCCTCGTAAAAATTATAGTATCGTGTCGCGGATAACACCAGGAGAGAAAGACATAAACAGAGCGTGAGAGTGAGAGCGAGACAGATATAAATTGTGTATGTGTATGTAGGTAAAGATTACGTTTTCTCCTCTGTAATTCCCGGAATATGGCTGCTTAAAAAGAACGAATTCGTCCTGGCACCCGACTTTACTGACACAACTCACCGTTTATAATGATTAAGTCGGAAATGGGATACTTATGAAAAACGACCTTGGAGAGAGACTCGCTTTCACGCTGCTACGTAAAAACATCCTGCGAAAAAAGAACAGCCAGGGAGAAAGCTAAAGTCGCCGGAAATTTCCACAGCTAATTTGACATTCCGCCTGTGTGGTAGGCATCACAGGTACGGCACGCTCCCGAACGGGACCAGAGTCAGCGCATTTACCTCACTGCTGCTGATTCAGGACGCTGCGACATCCAGTCCACATGGTTGATAAAACACCGTTGCGGCATGGTGGGAAACAAACCCAACTTAAACACAAAAGCACATATAAATGCTGAACAGATAAATGTTGCAGATAAGAATGGAATCAATGAATAGAACGCTAAAAGCAAACACGACTTGAAAGGACATCAATTTGAAATAGCGTAAGATACATAAACAGTGACAAGCCAACAAATCCAGGGATCGTCAGGACTCGACATTGCACCACCGGTATTTGCAGTGTCGCACAAGAAAAAAAAACGGAAAAGACAACGCACGCCCGAAATGGCGGCTGTGTCTTGGCCAAGTCTGTGGTATGCGCAACATAATGTGACGAACTGTCAAGATAGGTGGAACTTAGTGTAGTGGGCCCTAACACCATATTTTGAAACGCCAGCGGGTTTACATAGCTTGTCACTTGCGGATGTATTTCATATATCCGCACATATCTACCATTGTACATACGTGCGTCCTGCGCCCGTACATGAAGATTCTATAACTTGTGTATGCGTACGTCGCGTGAAAAACACTTGGGTTTAAAGGACACATCGACTACTGATGGTCGTGTAACGATCCACGAACAGCCCCGTGAACAGCAGAAACACGCGCCTGGCCTGGCGCGCTAACCGCATTGTTCCGAGGAAGGAGACACTTACGGTGAGCGAAGGAAACATTTGATGACAACTGGGCGCTTATAGAAAAGAAATTGGCCTCAAAAGACAAATAAGTGCCGATGAGGGAATGCTTCGCAACGGAGAGAGAAGACGGGAATACACGGCTGCCTCTACCTGTGCTGCGACAGCACGCTCGGTCAAAAGTCAGCAATGCCTCGTCATAAGATTATTGGATACACCAAATTTTAATATTGTGACCAATTCAGGTGCATCAACAAGTCAAACACATACGTGCTGCAGCGCTATCGTCCTGACATCCCAACACATCGTCGCTGCAGCGCGCTCGTCTTGACATCCCAACACAGCGCGCTCGTCTTGACATCCCAACACATCTCGCTCGTCCTGACATCCCCACACATCTCGCTCGTCCTGACATCCCAACACATCTCGCTCGTCCTGACATCCCAACACATCTCGCTCGTCCTGATATCCCAACACATCTCGCTCGTCCTGCCATCCCAACACATCTCGCTCGTCCTGACATCCCAACACATCTCGCTCGTCCTGACATCCCAACACATCTCGCTCGTCCTGACATCCCAACACATCTCGCTCGTCCTGACATCCCAACACATCTCGCTCGTCCTGACATCCCAACACATCTCGCTCGTCCTGACATCCCAACACATCTGTGCTTCCGCGCGCTCGTCCTGGCATCCCGAACTTCCATTTAAAATTGGCCGCAATAACTTTACTTTGAAGTATATCAGTGAGTGTGGATGCGTGGTTGTACGTTTATGCATGCGGCTCAAGGTGCGTGCGTGCGCAAGTGTGTGTGCGTGTGTTTAGGTGTGTGCGTGTGTGTAGTTGTGTGCGCGGGAGTGTGCGTGTGCGTAAGTAGGTGTACGTGTGCATGTGAGTAAAACACTTGGTTACAAAAACATACATACCAGAGACTATTACAGAAAAACATCCAATGCTCTCGTTAGAAACAATATGTTCTGAACAGCTCTCCCCAAGATCGTACACGATCGAACTGGTGGGTCGGAGCTGACTGCTACCGTGTGGTCGGAGCTGACTGCTACCGTGTGGTCGGAGCTGTCTGCTACCGTGGGGTCGGAGCCCACCGTTATTGTGGGGTCGGAGTCGACTGTTATTGTGGGGTCCGGGCCGACCCACTCTTCCTCATTTTCTCGACAACCTCCAACAAGCAACAATGCGGCGATTCGTCTCCATCCAGCCCGGACGAACACCTGACACACATTGTGACGCTCAGTAGTCTGTAATCGACCAGTTGTCGACGACGATGGATGGTCGGTACCGACGGCCGGGATCGTCGGGCGGGCGTTACGCCGCCAGCCGATGCCAATCAAGCATCTCCCGATCGCTGGCAGATTCATATCTGCATATCAATATCTGATGCATCAAATGTACCGGTAGTTACTCGACAAACTGTTCGCATAAACTATGGGGGTGTGGAAGGGCAACACAACACAAATGCCAGAGTCTTAACACGAATTTCCTTTGGCCTAAGCTGGCATAATTCAAACCACAACAGCCTAGAGGCCACTGCTCTGATTCCCGCACTGTGATAGATAGCCAAGGTGAGCCATTTATGGTGGCCACGAATTTCTTACCAGCCACTAGCCACGGCAACTGCCCATCTTTACACGCATTGCGCGTCACGATACAATGTTCGGTATATGTGGCTGCGGTAGTGGCTGCGGCTGTGGCTGTGGTAGATGCATGACATGCATGCATATGTGGCTGCGGTAGATGCGTGACGCCACTAGGTGGGCATCGGACTGGGAGCGGTCGTACAGGCCGCCTGTAGCGGGTAGGTACGACGGGAAATTGGTGGAGGGGAGGAGGAAGGCATGTGTGACTGCAGTAGATACATGACGCCACTAGGTGGGCATCGGACTGGGAGCGGACTGGGAGCCGCTGTAGTATCTTGGGCGTACAGGTCACGGCAGGACCAGTTGAAGGTCGCGTACAGGAAGGAATAAGGACGAAGAAAGAAGAGGGGACAGCATAAATGGATGAAACAGGAAGACAACTTGTTATATCACCCAAAAGCACCTCACGAAGGAGACAGGACGTTCGATGGAGACAGACCTTGGTCGGACGGCCATCAGGCAGCGACACCCGCCAGAAGTTGCGAAAATCCCGAAATGAGTAAGTATGGATCGACCTATGGAGAAAACTGCGCAAAATAACGAGGTACAAATATAGTGGAACTCCAATGATGTCACAGTTAGTTATTTGGGCTTTAGGGCGCATCGACTTCATTGGATCCAATGATGTCATAAAACCAATCATCAGTAACATGCATATTTCTATTTACTTGCCATATTCTTGCCTCTGGTAATTTTTCCCTTTCTCATACACCTGTTAAGAGGATAATTTCGTGCGTCTGCTTTCACCCATACAGATGGGAATGATGCGTGTGGTGTATGCGGAATATGTATACGAACCTCAATACGTAATTATAGTGTAGGATCTCACAGGGATCCTAAAAGCTGATGAACACGTGATCAGCTTCGAGTGGGCGGGTTGATTTTTAATATATTGCCCGGTAACACAGTGGCTATGACTGACGTGACCAGGTGACACACCGACTGTGGCTTCACGTGACCAGGTGACACACCGACTGTGGCTTCACGTGCCAGGTGCAAGACGGCTTCACGTGCCAGACACACCGACTGTGGCTTCACGTGCCAGGTGCACACCGACTGTGGCTTCACGTGACCAGATGACACACCGACTGTGGCTTCACGACCAGGTGACACACCGACTGTGGCTTCACGTGCCCAGGTGACACACCGACCGTGGCTTCACGTGCCCAGGTGACACACCGACTGTGGCTTCACGCGACCAGGTGACACACCGACTGTGGCTTCACGTACCAGGTGACACACCGACTGTGGCTTCACGTGCCCAGGTGACACACCGACCGTGGCTTCACGTGCACAGGTACACACCGACTGTGGCTTCACGTACCAGGTGACACACCGACTGTGGCTTCACGTGCCCAGGTGACACACCGACCGTGGCTTCACGTGACCAGGTGACACACCGACCTGTGGCTTCACGTGCCCAGTGACACACCGACTGTGGCTTCACGTGACCAGGTGCACACCGACTGCTGCGTGCGCCGGCTCGGGTACACCACGTGGCTTCACGTGCCCAGGTGACACACCGACTGTGGCTTCACGTCCCAGGACACACCGACCGTGGCTTCACGTGACCAGGTGACACACCGACTGTGGCTTCACGTGACCAGGTGCACACCGCTGTGCTCAGGTCCTGTGGCTTCACGTGCAGGTGCCACGCTGTGGTGTGACCACTTGGCTTACGTGGTCCCCTTGTGGCTACCCAGGTGACACACCGACTGTGGCTTCACGTGACCAGGTGACACACCGACTGTGGCTTCACGTGACCAGGTGACACACCGACGTGGCTTCACGTACCAGGTGACACACGACTGTGCTTACGACCAGGTGACACACCGACTGTGGCTTCACGTGCCAGGTGACACACCACTGTGGCTTCACGTGACCAGGTGACACACCGACTGTGGCTTCACGTGCCAGGTGACACGACTGTGGCTTCACGTCAGGTGACACACCGACTGTGGCTTCACGTACCAGGTGACACACCGACTGTGGCTTCACGTACCAGGTGACACACCGACTGTGGCTTCACGTGACCAGGTGACACACCGCTTGCTTCCGGAACTGTGGCTTCACGTGACCAGGTGACACACCGACTGTGGCTTCACGTGACCAGGTGACACACCGACTGTGGCTTCACGTGACCAGGTGACACACCGACTGTGGCTTCACGTGACCAGGTGACACACCGACTGTGGCTTCACGTGACCAGGTGACACACCGACTGTGGCTTCACGTGACCAGGTGACACACCGACTGTGGCTTCACGTGACCAGGTGACACACCGACTGTGGCTTCACGTGCCCAGGTGACACACCGACTGTGGCTTCACGTGACCAGGTGACACACCGACTGTGGCTTCACGTGACCAGGTGACACACCGACTGTGGCTTCACGTGACCAGGTGACACCCGACTGTGCTTCACGCTGCCGGTGACACCCGACTGTGGCTTCACGTGACCAGGTGCACACCGACTGTGGCTTCACGTGACCAGGGACCGGGCAGGTGACACACCGACTGTGGCTTCACGTGCCCAGGTGACACACCGACTGTGGCTTCACGTGACCAGGTGACACACCGACTGTGGCTTCACGTGACCAGGTGACACACCGACTGTGGCTTCACGTGACCAGGTGACACACCGACTGTGACTGACGTGCCCAGGTGACACACCGACTGTGGCTTCACGTGCCCAGGTGACACACCGACTGTGGCTTCACGTGACCAGGTGACACACCGACTGTGGCTTCACGTGCCCAGGTGACACACCGACTGTGGCTTCACGTGACCAGGTGACACACCGACTGTGGCTTCACGTGACCAGATGACACACCGACTGTGGCTTCACGTGACCAGGTGACACACCGACTGTGGCTTCACGTGACCAGGTGACACACCTTGACTCGTGACCAGGTGACACACCGACTGTGGCTTCACGTGGCTTCACGTGACCAGGTGACACACCGACTGTGGCTTCACGTGACCAGGTGACACACCGACTGTGGCTTCACGTGACCAGGTGACACACCGACTGTGGCTTCACGTGACCAGGTGACACACCGACTGTGGCTTCACGTGACCAGGTGACACACCGACTGTGGCTTCACGTGACCAGGTGACACACCGACTGTGGCTTCACGTGACCAGGTGACACACCGACTGTGGCTTCACGTGACCAGGTGACACACCGACTGTGGCTTCACGTGACCAGGTGACACACCGACTGTGGCTTCACGTGAACAGGTGACACACCGACTGTGGCTTCACGTGACCAGGTGACACACCGACTGTGGCTTCACGTGACCAGGTGACACACCGACTGTGGCTTCACGTGACCAGGTGACACACCGACTGTGGCTTCACGGGTGACACACCGACTGTGGCTTCACGTGACCAGGTGACACACCGACTGTGGCTTCACGTGACCAGGTGACACACTGACTGTGATTGACGTGTCCTGACACAGTGACTCTGGCCGGACATGTCCGGGTGACACAGTGGCTCTGGCCGGACATGTCCGGGTGACACAGTGGCTCTGGCCGGACATGTCCGGGTGACACAGTGGCTCTGGTCGGACATGTCCGGGTGATCCAAACGCACACCAAGCATCTATCTCAGCTTATGCGAAGCGCATTACATGAAGTTGGTTGGAGTTTTAAATAATACGATCGTTCATATGTCATGTTACCATAGTCTCATGAACGTGCTACAATTGAACCCAGATGCAGGGTCACTTGCAACAGCGAAGAGCCATTTTTAACGCCACATTGATATGGTTTATAAAAATTAAGTCGAATAAATTTCAACATGGATTCGTAGAGAAAACCACAGATATTTATATGATATACTGATCATAATGATTAATTTAATCATTCAGTAGCTATCGTCAAAGATGTAGAACAAGGTTTTTACAATTGACCCCGGTCACCTCTAAACTATGACTGCTATCTTCGCATCAAATCCTTCTCCACTTTTTGGTGAAAGTTGGTGTCAGAAAACAGTGCATCTTAAGCGTGTCTTTCTCAATTGTTGACATAACCATAACGTTCTTGATTTTTGTTTGTGTGCAAATTCCAAATATTGGATAAATCATCTGCAGTAGATGGTAATATAGGGATATTCCATGCTACCAATGACAGGTAATTTTCAAAAGGTGGAACTTGATCATCGACGAACGGTTTACAAGGCCAATTTTGAGAGTAACGATGACCGTGAATTTGGGTGATCCAAACGGGGAAAAGCAAGGCGTCTTTGGAGTACCCGCGGTACTTATACATAAAGCAATTTGCCCACTGAACACTAGCGGTCGCTGGATCCTTCTAAGATCACGACTTACACATGATACATTGGATCGGCAATTACTCTTATGAAACCTGTTCATTCTGAATCCAGCACACATTTGAAACAACTTCCCACACCCGTATTTTTAGGGAATACTCAATCTAAACAAGTTGGTGTGAAATAATAGTTCTATGTCCTAATTGGAGTTGCCATCCACTGTTTACAGAAGCCAGCACAAAGCTTAACTAGAGCCCCACGGTGCAACTCGGTCAACTGGGGACATGTCGATTGTTGGTTGTTTGGTTATTGGTTTTACGACACGTCGACCGTTGAGTCATGTAGCGTCGCCAATCTCTCACGCCGATTGGTCGCGGGCGAAACCACTTTTTTAAAAACTTACCCCTAGACCACTCGTCCCCTGGGGACATGTCGACTGGGGCGCCATCTACCAATACCTGTTGGTATTCAACTGGTGCCAATCGGATGACGCCATTACGTCGACATCTGCCTACATCACTTCACGGCGACCTGGAATACTGCGAACGATTCGAGTCACCAAGCCCAGACAAACTGATTCGAGTCACCAAACCACACTGCCCACTGCCGGTGGCTGGACCACCGGAGCCACGTGAGCTATTGGCCGGGAGGGATAGTGCACGGGACAACTGGCACTGTCTGCGTACGCCAGAGGCGGTGTGTCTACGCTCGACTCCGCGGTCGAGTCGAGAGTCGCCTTATCGCGGCCAGGCGGAACTTGCTGCGCGGCGAGTTGGCCATCGGCGTGGCTGCTGGTCGATTTCCCGTTAGTTCGCTCGTCTAGTACGGCGCCTGGTAGAGGGGCTGTGGTGACCCAGGAGCGTGCTGAAGCGGCGGCCGAATAATTCCAGTCGTCATTCTGCTTCCGTGGACTGCCGCATAGCTTGCGACCTGAAAGGCACCGTCATTGCCGGCGGGGAGCCTCCCAGACCACCAACTGCATGTGCCGCTAGCTTTTCTTCTAAGTCGATGACGGTCCCACCTTGCACTAAGCGTGAGTTCATCCCGACCCGGTAGGAATCGACCATGTGCTTTTGTTCGCCGTGCAGGAATGTTTTCCAGTGGGAGACGACCATGTGTTTTTGTTCGCCGTGCAGGAATGTTTTCCAATAGGAGTCGACCATGTACCTTTGCTCCCCGTGCAGGAATGTTTTCCAGTGGGAATCGACCATGTGCCTTTGTTCGCTATGCAGGAATGTTTCCCAGTAGGAGTGGATCATGTACCTTTGTTCGCTGTGCAGGGATGTTTTCCAGTAGGAGTTGACCTTTGTTCGCTTGCCTTTATTCGCTGTGCAGGAATGTTTTCCAGTTGGAGTCAACCATGTGTCTTTGTTGGCTGTGCAGGAAAGTTTTCCAGTAGGAGTCGACCATGTGTCTTTGTTGGCTGTGCAGGAATATTTTCCTGTCATCGGACCACATCTTTTGCGATTCATCAATACTTCTCTTGTAAATAAAATGTTCCCAGAGCAGTGGGACACACCTGTGTTGTTCCAATTCTTAAATCTCGCGAACCCCACGTTCCGTCCAATAACAGACCAATGTCATTGCTTAGTGCGCTCTCAAAGATTCTCGAAAAATTGTGGACCTACTAGTGCTCTTACTGCAGCAAACTGGCATATTCCATACCTCTCGATGTGCAAACATACCGCGCCCTCAACAGCGGACGCTGTCCTCAATGCTGTCCGGCGCATTGCTATGAACACTGCCAAAATGCAGCTGTCTTCGTGTCACCGATGATTGGCGTGTCTTAGGCGTTCGAAAGTGTGGACTAAGGTGTCATTGGAAAAATTTTCCTAGTTCAGAATCAATGTCGAGTGGTTCCAGAGCTACTTGAGTGATCGGAGGCAGATTGTACGTGGTGGTAAGACTTCTGTCGCGTATAGTGCGGCCAGGGATCAATCATCGGCCCGATTATCTTCATACCTTTCACAATCTTTCTGGATATATCATCCGTGGCCATCTCATTTCATACACCGATGGCACCATGCACCCTGACAGCATGCAGCCTGATGGACTAGATCTCGACGCCCTAAAATCCAGATTGGAATTAACTATACGCGTAATTCAGACCGGGTAGGCGCCAACTCTCTAAAAAGTAATAAAAAAACTGACCTTGTGCTCATTGGCACCAAGCAACGTGCAAAGCAAGCTACGAACATTGCCCTTGACATTGAGCGATCAGTCATTTGCGCCTCCAGCGTCGTAAAATTATACATGTCATGCAAGACTTTGTCCTTTCATGGGACGCACATGTCTCGAACGTAGTTAAAAAAGGCATAGTATATTGATTTCCCTCCAAAAAAAAATCCGGTACTATTTCATGACTGAAGCACATACAATTATAATACAGGCGTATGTGTCTACCCATATGATATATTGCTAGTGCATATGGGCTGGGATAACCAGGGTTCAACTGAACGAAATTCAAAAGGCGATTAACTTCGCGGCCAGGATTGCTGCCTGCACAAAGCAAATCATCACATCACACTTGCGTTGAACTTCCTTGGATGGTCAAAGATCGAGGCCCTGGCGGCACGCCGAGATGCCGTGATGGCATCCAGGCCAGTGCGGGAAGAGGCCACCGTCCCCGAGACTCGAGCGTTGTTTACGCCTCGCGCCGCCGCGCTGCACCGTCGCGTGCGACACGCTCCATCGATCACGACCGGCTGCAGCTCCACAAATGCCGACCAGCAACCGCTCAAAAAGCCTTCTCGTACGGGGCTGCGACTGTGTGGAACCGTTTGCCCCGGCTGCCATCATAGCACAACTCTCTGGGCGCTGTTCTTACCGCCATTCGCGAATTGCAACTGACTGAGACTTGCCGGATGTGCATTTAAACCACACCAGTCAAACTAGTGTTCGTGTATCCATTTTGTCTTCATAAACCCCGGTATGTTGCGACTTCATGTGCATTGTTTTCCCATGTATTTTGACGTAAAACTGCTAAAAGTTCCTTCGCGAACGGTTTCAAATATATTCCATTGATGATAAATTGAACTACCTTCGGTACAGACATTTGCTTTTTGGGAGTATATAGGAATACAGTCGGCTATTTGCAGTGCATGCATCAGTGGCAAAAACAAATCCAGATGTAAAGAGAGATGCAGAGGTATGAAGTCGCTGAAATGCACTGTAGTGTTTATGTTACTTTGCACAATAGTGCCAACGTTAATATGCGCTATACTGTTAATGTTGGGCACTGAAGGAAGTGCAGTGCACTATATGGCTTCGATGCCCCTTATTGTGTTATAAGTTGTCATTTATGCTTGTCAGTATGACGCATATCAAAGCTTTGTGAATGCAGACACAGGCGTCGTCGTCACTGGAGAAGGCGTGGATCCGGTCTCCGACCAGATTTAATTCCAGCTAATGCTTCATATTTTTACATTGAAAACCCCTTAAAAGAGTATTCAACCATCCATCACGAGCTCGTAGTGACGCTCTTGGACCTAGCCACCAAGCAAAACGGCACGAAGCGACCAAATGTACCAAACACTCACTGAAATTTTGTGCTTACATCCGAATTTCGAGGCATTGTGGAACTCCGGAAACCACGCTTCCTGGCGCTCAATTAACTGACCATGTCTTAGTATGGTAGGGACTACACGTATTTAGATCATTGTAAGCATTGGTAATTTACTACCAGATTAATTATTTTATTTTCATTACATTTAATTATCATTTGTTGGGTGGGAGAGGGGGGGGGGGGGCGTGATATCGCTTGTTTCTTTGGCGCGTATGCAATGTCTTCAATGACTCTGTTTGCTTGGATAATTCTGCAAACATTACGTCGCAAAATAAACATGAATGTGGCATTGGTGTGACAGACGTTACACCAAAAATATATTAAGCAACACGCCCTGGCCATGGCCATATCAACATTGTTCTCCGACGGACTTTAAAAAGGTTCAATCTAGCATGCAATCACGGAATAGTCAACAGGCGCTTTACTGTTCCTGGAAGTATCACTTCTCGAGGCTCGCGAACCTACGCAGTCCTGGCTCGGGCGACGTATTTTGCTATGCGACAGAACTTTGACGACGACATGGACACATTATAGGCAATGAATAGCTGGCTTAGTTTAGCTTCTCTATGAATCTGACGATCGCTGATGGCAGTCTGTCAATCCGTCAATCCGACGGTCCATCAAAGCACGCCCAATCATAGTGTTCAATTGTGGTGGGGCTCACGAACGGGGGAGCAAGTTGCTAAGGTGGAAGATATCCATACAATTTTGCATAAAATGCGCTTGCTACAGTGCAGACACGGTGGGAGTGATTGCTTATGTGGCTCCATGGCATGGCGCACAGGGACAAAGGTGGCTATTACCTTTGTCTCTGAGCCCACCTCTAGATTAGATACACATCGTTAGAGTGCAAATTTGACTGTGCTAATATCAATCGGTACAAAACCTGCGCGTTTGTACCTATACGTCCATACGCATCATTCACATATAACTTATTGAACTGTACGGGATCACATGTAAGGCGTCCATAAGAGAGAAGAGTACGGGAATCCTCAGTGTGCCATATTGCAATTATCCTCTGTCTCCACCTCGCAATTATCCTCTGTCTCATTGTGGAGTGAAGTTGTGAGGATGGCAGCGTGCCACATAGGTTGGCCACGAATCAGAGAAAGGCTGTGGGCGAACGACTACTAATGCGTTCATTGTTGAGGAATTCTTGTTAGCACTGGTTGAGGAGACTTGAACAACGCCGCTCGCTTAACTAAATACGCAGCATCTGGATGCCAAGAGTTCCATTTTGCTGCGTGGAGGTGGTCGAGCAGTTCCTCATTATCCGTATCCATAGTAATACGTTGAAAACGGTCACCTGGCTTTCCTTTTTCTTAAATAACCAATAAGCACTAATTTTACACCATTGCATAGTAATTGGCCCCCACTGGCATCGCCAGTCTTTTGCACAAATGACTGGTGCCAGCCCGCTGGAGAAGAAACTTCAGATAGCCACACAACATCTATTGCGAAGGAACGTTTCCTTGCCGGAAAAAAATTGATGCACAAGTAAACATATCGCACAAGGACTGCCTTAACAAGATAGGAGAGTCCCTTACAAGATGTTTTCTTTCTCTGGCAACTTGACATGTAGGGTGTCGGTTTGAAACTCCATGAAACAATTACCCTAAAAAAAACCTACAAAAACCCCATCAAACAATTACCTGCAGCTAGCGTCGCTCGTGAGCTCAGCGCCCCGCTTTGACATCAGCAACATGGGTACCCATGTGTGGTGAAATTAGGTCCATCCAGTGTCTTCAAATTATCTTAGCTCGGTGCTGAATGGAGCACAGCATCATGAATGACGACAATGATGTGACAAGTGCACAAACTGCAACTATATCAGTTTAAGTTGAGTCCTTGTATGTACGTTGAAAGAAGACGTCATGCTGAAACGTCGGATAATTTTCAATACCCAAAACCAAATGCGCCCAAGTATACCAACATCTGGCGCCATTAGGGGCGCTGATCGAGCGAGAGCATGACGGGTCATGGGACTCACCTGCTAGACACAAGATCGGGCGCCATACTGCTACAGGGAATTTGTGGAGCGACCGCAACAGCTCTCTCTCTTGGCAGTTTGCAAACGCATGCACCTTATTGCATCCAAGTTTCCAAAAGTGCAGACATTTCAGAAATAGCAAAAGCAAGAATGTGGCACAGCGCATACCAAATTGGGATGCGTGGTACATATTCGGCAGAGGGACTAGGCTACGAAAATAGTGCCTGCGATATCTGCATATATGTAGTGAAAAACCGTCTGATTCAACCAGAATTCGCTGCAATCGTGCCGACACACAGCCATGTGCCGAATATGGCGTCATAATTTATAACTTAAACCTACTATACCGAATTGTCCCATTGGCATAATGCGCCACGCTGTGTCACGGTCCACAGCATTCCCGCTCAGTTTATGTTGTGTACAACCGCTCAGCAGGGCACCCTGCATCGGAATGACCTTGCCCGCTCGGCTTCGGAGCGCACAGGTCAGGTGTCATGACGACATAACGACATAACCACGTAACCGGTGGCTGGCTGACTGTCCCTCAGGCGGTGCCGGCTGGCTAGTTTCGTCATTACGCATTCTCTTTGAATGCAAAATAAACACACCTCAAAAGGAGACATTGTGGTGAAGGCCACCGAAAACCAGAATGAAAAGACTAGGTTTAATTCCGAGTGAAGGGATAAGTACTTGAAACGCAGCATCAGCAAATTTATTCCGGTTTGAAGAGCGTGACCGTCTGGCTGGGCCGGGCTGCACATGTGAACGTTCGTCGTAAGCACACGGGAGCAGACTCGCTCGGGCTTAGCCATCGCTCGCAATGAAACAGTCTATTTTCCCCCTTTATCAATGCACTTGATAAATGCCACGATGAATGCACCTAAACTGAGATAATAATTGTCTGATACTTCAGAGTACGGTGTCTTGGTGGACATGACCTGATCAATGTTTATTTATAGTTTAACCGAACAAAGTGTTTCATCATACGTTTCCTGCTTATATGAAGAATGCGGTATTAATCGGCTACTGTGCGTGGGCGAGCATCACCTAGATACTGGCATTTAATGATACAGAACAACATTCCAGCGACGATGCAACAACAAAAAAAGACGTGCGAATGGTCGACTCACACATCTGGAATCGCCTTAGGAATCGGAAAAGCTGAATATACACAAATCTGGCTGATATATTGTACCTAGCATATATGAAATGTAGCCATGCTCAGCGATGTTCGCGTAAATAGCGAAGCTTCTTGTCTGCCGGAAATGTCCACGCTTCGTCTGGATTAACATAAGTTGCCCTCGAATCACACCAATTTGTCTGTCTCCATGGAGACCCAAATTGATCTTAACCAGCATGGCTTAGTTTGAATTCCATAGCACCAAGAAGCTAAAGTAGTCGATGATTGAAATTTGTAACTTTAGCGTACAGCAACTGCATTGGTCATTTTGCGCCATAGACTCAAGCTGGCCACGACCAGCACGGGAGCATGCGTCTCCAGTAATCCCGACTGATCCGCAGTAATATTGACTGGCGCTCAGTGCTAAAGACTAACAGCCAGTGATCAAACCTGATTTGCAAAAATATCGCCTGAATGAGATTAGCTCGTAGTAACTCTCGACGATTGTTCGATGGTCCTGGCTGACTTCAAATGATTACACACGGGCGGTAAAGACCCTGGCTGACACTGCACTGGCTTAGTAAGGCGCGGTGGCTGTGTTATTGTCTCACCTTGTCTGCGGCAGTGAGAAGCTCGGGCGGCTCGGTAGTGACGTATCCAGCTCTCTTCAGCAGTGATCCTGACTGACCCTGGCTCAGTGAGGCTCGGTGGCTGTGGTATTGTCTCACCTTGTCTGCGGCTGTGAGAAGCTCGGGCGGCTCGGTAGTGGCGTATCCAGCTCTCTTCAGCAGTGATCCTGACTGGCCCTGGTTCAGTGAGGCTCGGTGGCTGTGCTATTGTCTCGCCTTGTCTGCGGCAGTGAGAAGCTCGGGCGGCTCGGTAGTGACGTATCCAGCTCACTTCAGCAGTGATCCTGACTGACCCTGGCTCAGTGAGGCTCGGTGGCTGTGTTATTGTTTCACCTTGTCTGCGGCTGTGAGAAGCTCGGACGGCTCGTTGGTGACGTGTCCAGCCTTCTCCAGCAGAATGAACAAGCTGTCAGGCTGCAGTGTTGGGTCCGCCGGGTCACCGGAGGTCACGCCAGACGACCACGACACGCAGTCACCTGCCATCAGACGAGAGGTCAGCAGCAGTCTCAGTGCCCCCAACAAGTGGCCAATCATTACCGAATCTGAGGTCAGAGGTCAGAGGTCACAAGTAATGAACGTCACAGCTATTCGACTCAGCGCCTGCCGCTACGGCGCGCAACCTTCACACATCACTACCATACTCTGTAGTTTGTAGGCTGCATATTTAGTGAATCTGTTGCGTTGGCTTTGTCTGCCTTCCTGTGGGTCTTCCTATAAGGCTCACCACATCCAATTTCACGGACCAATTTGTCCCAACTTCCGTGAGTGGAAAATATGACATGCAGGTATTGCAACTGCAAAACTGACCGTCACAGCTGCAAGACCAATTTTATCAAAATTTGCATTTTGTATTGCACACTGCAACATCAGCTTCAGAAATTGGAGCCCAACTGTACCGGTGATCGCCCACAGATATCGCCATCGACACACGCGCGCATATGGATGTCCACCAACTCCCCGCACACAACTGCCGGCTCCCCCGTGTATGGCTGCTAACCTAACATAATCTAACTTAGGATAGTCATACAACATTCTAGTCATACAAGGTCGAAGATCAGCTTAGCTTGAAACAGTGCCCATCGCACTTCAGATCGATCGAAACGTGTCCCACTGGCGGCTTACCTAGCGTACACAAGTGTCGCATCAATGAACATATAACACCATCGTCTCAATCAGGGTATGCTACTTCACGTGTCATGATTGCTGGCTCGACCACAGTATATCACTGGCCACTAGCTTCGACACAATCAAAAAGTGTGTGCATGGGGGGGGGGGGGGTGTAGACAATTTCAGCCCGATTGTTCTTCCAACCAACGTCAATACGCGTCGTGTTGTTAAATGTCAGAAGAGTTGGAAGGGATGCGATCCCTCCGCCCTCCATCCCCTCCTCCCTGTGGCAGAACTCTTTGCAGGTATTGCAGAGTTCTGCCACAAAAACATTTCCCTCAAGAGCACTTCCCACTGACCCAACGTATACCTCTGTATTGCTTAGAGTGCATACTATCATTCTATCAGCGCATTCGGTGCATACAACTACTGCCTCCACCAATGCCTACCACGATCGCATCTACCAGTGTCTACCGCTATCGCATCCACCAGTGTCTATCGCTATCGTACCCACCAGTGTCCATCGCTATCGCTTCCACTAGTGTCTACCAATGTCTAGAGTGTCATCAGTGTCTGCTCGGTGTATACCAAGGCTTCGCCAGCAGTGTCCCAAAAGCTATGTTGGGTTGGCGTGTCACGAGCATACACTTGTTCTTGAAATAGCAGCAAGAGTAAAAATTGCGGCAAGAAAATAACTGAAAAATAGGAAAAAGAAATTGAGATTTTCTTGACTGGATGTAGGACACCTTACAACAATGGTGAATAAAAAATCGCTTTCCTGATATTTGAATGCTTAAGCATGATTACTATTTTGAGTACAGGAGCAAGAAAAGACGGGAGTCGAAAACTGTTCATAACATTGGCAGTTAGGAATGGAAAATTATTTCCAACTGGGTGCCATTTTCCCCTCAAATCTGGACATTTGGGACAGCGCTCGCTAGTTAGACCAACATCGTTTCATCATTGTGCACCACCGTAGTACGGCCAGTGCATAACACATTGGTATTGCCTGTGCATACCAATGTCACATAGCCCGTGTGCACCACTACAATATCGCCACTGCGTACCACTGTGGTATCAACAGTGGATACCACTGTGGTAGCGCCGGCGTGCACCAGTCGGCTCACCCAGCGTGTCTGGCTCGGCGGCGGCGGTCAGGTGCAGGTCGGCGGAGGCCGGCCGCTCGTCGGTCGGCTGCTGTCTCAGTCGCGCCACCTCGGCCCGCAGACCCAGCCAGGCGCGCATGAAGTCGTCGCAGCTGACCTGGCCGTGGTCGTCGGCGCCCAGCTGACTCAGGATCAGCGGCACCGCCTGCTCGTCCAGCTCCAGCTGGCGGCACATGCGCTCCAGGTCCGACCTGCCGGCGCGGCGGGCCGGTCAGGGCGGCGACGTGGGTAGTGGACTGATCGTCACACACTCATGGCCGGCACACGATGCTACAGGCCCGCTGTCGGCCGGTACAGACCCGCTGTCGGCTGGTACAGACCCGCTGTCGGCCAGTACGGACCCGCTGTCGGCCGGTACGGACCCGCTGTCGGCCAGTACGGACCCGCTGTCGGCCGGTACGGACCCGCTGTCGGCCGGTACAGACCCGCTGTCGGCCGGTACAGCCCGGCTGTCGGCCGGTACATCTCCGCTGTCGGCCAGTACATCTCCGCTGTCGGCCGGTACAGACCCGCTGTCGGCTGGTACAGACCCGCTGTCGTCCAGTACATCTCCGCTGTCGGCCGGTACATCTCCGCTGACGGCCGGTACAGCCCCGCTGTCGGCCGGTACAGCCCCGCTGTCGGCCGGTACAGACCCGCTGTCGGTCGGTACAGCCCTGCTGTCGGCCGGTACATCTCCGCTGACGGCCGGTACAGACCCGCTGTCGGCTGGTACAGACCCGCTGTCGGCCGGTACATCCCCGCTGACGGCCGGTACAGACCCGCTGTCGGCTGGTACAGACCCGCTGTCGGCCGGTACAGCCCCGCTGTCGGCCGGTACAGCCCTGCTGTCGGCCGGCTATTGAAAAGTACAGGAAAATACACGCGACTCTTGACAACACCACTGACCATTGATTGTCACCAACGGCTTCACAATACTGGACATATCTGGCATGTACAGATACTTTTATTATGGTGCAGCACGAAGAGCCAAACTGGGGTCATATCACAAAGGCTGTGGAATATATCAAAGCTTCCAGCAGTTTCGAATTCACATTGCACAGGTAATGGCTAATGCGACTGGGCCCTTTCACGCGGCTGCTGATGCCAGCTCACTGTGTGGCCGGGTAACGACTAACGCGACGGAGCCCCTTTACGCGGCTGCTGAAGTTTGTTCACTGTGTGGCTGGGTAACGACTAACGCGACGGAGCCGGTTCTGCTGGGCGGCTAACGCGACGGCCCCTTACGCGGCTGCTGAGGTCTGTGTGGGGAAGGGCCAAAGGGAAGGGAGCCTTCACGCGGCTGCTGAGGTCTGCTCACTGTGTGGCAAGCTGTGCATAATTTTGGTACAGTCTATATCTGAATGAGGCCGGCTCATGCAGCTCGAGGACAAACAAAATATGTTAGGTCAAACACGAGCGAGTCTGTGTGTGGAAAAGAACCCGTCCGCCACTTCTGGTAACCGAGCGGAAATAGTTCAAACGCCATGTCGGAGGCCACGGTGGGTCGAGGCCAGGCTCGCCCGGTATAGGACTTAGAAGGTGGGGAGGGGGATTCGGGACGACTGCTCAGACACACGACATTTTTTATATCATTTCACCGCCTAGTATTGATACATTACAGCACTAACACGTCGGCTACACTAGATCGGATTTAGGTATTGTGCACTGCAACGAGGTACATATAACATACACACGCATAATTCCATCGGTCTATTTCCTCGCCTATCGGTTGCAGGTGGGCCGATATTTCAAATGCTGGTGATGGTTTGGTGCGTGGGAGTCACTTTGTGAAATTGATTGGGGAATTCATGTTTTAACTGCATTTCTCTCAGGAAAGCGGAGCTGTCGGCCGAAAAAAATCGCTGAGAGGGCGGGGGGGGCTGCACTCCAGCGTTCTGGAAGGGCGAGCGCCTTCATAGAATCAAGCTTCGGTCTAATTGCTTAGGTCTAATTGGGGGGCACATCAATGATTGGGGGCAGTTGTCTCCTTAGCGCATACAAAATGACAACTCTGACTTGGTGACTTGGGACGCGCCAACTCTAAATAGTCAATTAGCGCTAATTTTACTGCAGGTTCCCTATAATCCCCACCTGTTGCACCATGAATACAAAGTCGTCCACTTACTTGTCCAGAAAGCCATCCTGATTGGCGTCGAACACGGAGAAGAGGCGTCGGAAGCGCTCCCCCTCCTCCAGTGCGCCGGTGGCGTCGCTGGCCACGTCGCTCCCCACGTCATCGTCGTCGGTGACGTCGCTGACTGTGTCGTCGTCGCCGGCGAGCATGGTGCGCGCGCGTCCCGCGCCTTGGCGGCCGGAGCGGACGCGTCGCTGGGGGCCCACCAGGCAGGTGATCAGGTGTACGGCCACTGCCGGCGGTGCGGTGCACCGGCACCGCCGACGCGCGCGCCACCGCCAGCGGTAACGCGACACGGCGCCGCCTGTCCACGTCCGAACTGACTGCGGCCGGCCGCAGCAGGGACGTGACACCCGAGCTGGGGATGGTCAGGCTGGGCAGAGGGCGGCCGGCCGCAGCAGGCACGTGACACCCGAGCGGGCCGGCTGGGGGTGGTCAGGCTGGGCAGAGGGCGGCCGGCCCCAGAAGGGAGGGGACACCCGAGCTGGAGGATGGTCAGGCTGGGCAGAGGGCGGCCGGCCGCAGCAGGGACGTGACACCCGACTGGGTGGTCAGGCTGCAGAGCGCGGCCGGCCCCGACGTGACACCCGAGCTGGGGATGGTCAGGCTGGGCAGAGGGCGGCCGGCCGCAGCAGGGACGTGACACCCGAGCGGGCCGGCTGGGGGTGGTCAGGCTGGGCAGAGGGCGGCCGGCCGCAGCAGGCACGTGACACCCGAGCGGGCCGGCTGGGGGTGGTCAGGCTGGGCAGAGGGCGGCACGGCCGCAGCAGGGACGTGACCCGACGGGCCGGCTGGGGGTGGTCAGGCTGGGCAGGGCGGCCGGCCGCAGCAGGGACGTGACACCCGAGCGGGCCGGCTGGGGTGGTCAGGCTGGGCAGAGGGCGGCCGGCCGCAGCAGGGACGTGACACCAGAGCGGGCCGGCTGGGGGTGGTCAGGCTGGGCAGAGGGCGGCCGGCCGCAGCAGGGACGTGACACCAGAGCGGGCCGGCTGGGGGTGGTCAGGCTGGGCAGAGGGCGGCCGGCCGCAGCAGGGACGTGACACCCGAGCGGGCCGGCTGGGGTGGTCAGGCTGGGCAGAGGGCGGCACGGCCGCAGCAGGACCTGTCACTCGAGCGGGCCGGACTGGGGTGTCAGGCTGGGGAGAGGGCGGCCGGCCGCAGCAGGGACGTGACACCCGAACGGGCCGGCTGGGGGTGATCAGGCTGGGCAGAGGGCGGCCGGCCGCAGCAGGGACGTGACACCCGAGCGGGCCGGCTGGGGATGGTCAGGCTGGGCAGAGGGCGGCCGGCCGCAGCAGGGACGTGACACCAGAGCGGGCCGGCTGGAAGGTGGTCAGGCTGGGCAGAGGGCGGCACGGCGATCCAAGGTCGCATACAAATTGTGGCCGCCATTTATTCCTGGCAGCAAACGATACCCACATTTGATACCTCCATCTTTTACCTTGAATCCGGGTTGGTTCGTGGATTTCAGGGTCGACTGTTCTGCTATTGCATTGTTGGTTACTTGGACTTAGGGGTGCATCGACTGCGTTGGTAGCACAGCGCTTATTGTAATTGCATTGTATTGGTAGGTAAGTGTATGTACTGTATGCAGGATGGATAACAAAGCATTCGTGCTGTTTTACACCGCTTTATTGGTACCTTGTTAACTTCATAAGCCCTGGCACTGCGTTGCGTCAAGGTGCTGACGACTGCTCACTAACAGATACTGCTGTGGCTTAAATTAGGGGCATGGGAAGGTCCCAAGGTGACGACTGCATACCTATAGATGTTGCTATTGCTTGAAGCAAGGCGATCGGAGGCTCTCAAGGTAGATACCTAACGACTGTATACCTACACATATTGCTATGGCTTGAAGCAGAGCCACGGGATGTTCCCAAAGTAGATACCTAACGACTGCATACCTACACATGTTGCTATGGCTTGAAGGAGGGGCATGGGATGTTCCCAAGAAGTGAGTGGGCCAGAGTCACTTTTTAAGTATCTATTCTGTTTATGTGATACGACAGGGTTAATCCAAAAACCCAGCAACTTGCAAGCAACTTGCTATTGCCACTCTGTCGAGAGACATTATATTCTTTCATGGCTTCGAATGAGCGCGTGGGGAGTTTGCACACAAGCGCGCCACAAGCGCCTTTCAAGTTGATTATTCCCATGCAATGCCAATATGTTAATTGTGGACCTTGACCGGCCGCGCCCTGGCTCCCGTCGCCCTTCGCGGCCGGCTCTTCTGTACACATCTGTCCCACCCAATCCTCTTCCTCCTCTCCGGTGATCCGGATATCCTAGTGGAGAATGTCAACGCGCAGGTCCAACTCCAGGCCAAGAAAGCCGGGGGTTGGTTTTTGTGGTCGGTCGCTCGTACTTGATGGCGAGGTGCAGGACTTCTTCGGCCAGCTTCGTGAAGGTCCAGGGAAAACGCGGTGGAGGTACACTTCTCGACGGACGGCTTCACCTTCCACTGGTCGTACCACGTAGACACACTGAGAAGGGTCTGGATTGCCAGCTGGCATGCATCAGCATTCTCTTGTGTGGGCCATTCGATCATGTTGGTTGGTTATTGGTTTTACGACACGTCGACCGTTGAGTCATATAGCGTCGCCAATCTCTCACGCCGATTGGTCGCGGGCGAAGAGTCCATTCGATCATGTCGGCGTATACGGAGACTTGGATATCGGACGAAGGGCTTGCCCCATGCCGCTGCACCCAGAGCCCGACTGCCTCGGTGGTTGGGCTCTTGGATGGCTGGGATGACTAAATCCCTGGATGACCATTTCCCACCTGACCGTTCCCCGGTATCAATTATCACCAGTCTGAATTGCTCATCGGTGTCCGATGTGGACGTCCGAAAACAGGTTGAAAAGCTTTCAGTTTTCACCAAGATTCTTGCGGACCGCAAGTATATTCGTGAAAATTATCGTCGTACTGAAAAGTCGTCAGCGTCTGGGCAGCATGGTCGGATCAATCCGGCCTGCCACGACTGGTGGCGTCACCCGCGGCAGTGGGCAGAAGTAAACATATCGCTTGGTGACTACTTCCCGTGCTCGGCCTTGGGCCAGTGTATCGCGCTGCTGCCGCGGCGCCGAAAAGGCCGCCGCGGAGCCGACAAGGCTGCCGCGGGCGTGCTGCCACTCACTGCAATAGTCCGGCCGGGATCACGATGCGCGCGCAGCGTCCTGCGGCGCTGCGGCGTAAACACAAAAGGTCGCACCAGTGTTAAAATAATGATTTCTCGTTAGGTGTGAGATGTCAAAACGATTACAGCAGGATGTCGAAATCGCCATGGAAATAATGCCATTAATTTTTGTGCTCAGTCCTGCAATCCCAGTTTTGAGACACTGGCGTACATATCACTGTTCCCGCTTTGTGTGTTTTGAGAGGCACCTAATTTGGGGACACCAATATCAACGATAAAGATTCAAACACCTATGCTATAAACTGGTATTGCATAACACAGCACATCATAGGTGTTTGCATTTACCTGGAATTGCGCTACGGGATGTCCGTTATCATGATCTCTGATCCGTTATGGTGAGCATAAGCATAATACTTGTAAACAGGAATCAGTTAAAACGAGGAATGAAGACTCCACAAATACGCGCCAAGAAGCACGATGTCGATACTCTTTTGGGAAGGATGTCGACTCAGTGTTCAGTAAGCGGTATATTTCACCCTATTTCACGAATAATTGATCACTACCGCACCAGCGTCTGTCGGCTATGCGTTGCATCCGGTATGTGTCACAAAATGAAGGCAAGGAAATAAACGTGCAAGATGCAATATGCAACAGCATGTGCACACTCAAAAGTGATAGTGGCAGCAGCAGCTGACACTGCATAGTATGGACGTACCGGGACTGGCCATTCCAACACAACGCAGCAGAAATGTTCACTTACACGCATTTACTCAGCACTATGTGGGCCTTAGATGCGACACAAGCCAGGGGCGGATCCAGTAATTGTCATGGGGGCACATGTCCGGAAGGGCGCCACTTCGAAAGTACCTGGAGGGGCTCCGGGTGGGTGGCTTTGCCTTCCGAGGAGCATCCGGCTGGAAAAAAAAAATTTGAGGGGTGCACCCGGGCCTTCCCGGAGGGGGCCACCTTCCTTTTCCCGGCCGGAGGGCGCCACCTTCCCATGGAGGGAGGTGCATGCCCTCAGTGCCTCCCTTGTATGCACCACTGACACAAGCACCAGTCGCCACACCACCAGAAAGCAGCATTCAGGCGAGTCGTCTGATCCGACGAATGGCTGAAGCTTGGTCGCAGAGCGCAATAATAACTTGATAAGCGGAGAAGTTTGGTCGTAGCGGACGCCAAAGCACGAGTCGCCGCCGGAAGCGCACCGTTCCGGCGCGTCCCCAACTGGCACGCAGTTCTAGGAACGTCGAGCCGCGGCAATATATTTAAGACAAATGTGAAACATCGACGTTACGATGAAGAAAACTGTCCCGGAGAGCCGGACACGTTTTTGCGACAGCTTGGGCCTCACTGAAACCCAGTGGATTAACAGTTGTATTCGATTTACGTCCATTTACAGGTTCGGTGGAGATGCGGGCTCGTTACACTTCATCCAACGCAATCCTCCATGGGAATATCAATCCTGACATAAAGCACACTGATGCATTAGATATTCCACAAATAGCACCTTTCAGGCTTGCAGCAGATCGTGAATTAGCTTCGCCAAGCATTAATGGTGGAACTTCGAAATGGCATTAACTAAGACGGAAAATGCTGGAATACAGTCAGCCAGCGAATGCAAAGTTCAGAGCTGATACAGTTGGTCAAACTGTCAGCGACTGAGCAACCAGTCATGTAATATTCATGTGAAACACTCACAGCTGAAAGAACAGCACGCTACAGCGTATAACTTATATATGAGATTATTAGCAAGCACCAACGGTTTTCCAGTGAGTACTGTCACAAGGCACAGAGGAGCACGCCATCAACGTCACAACACAGAGAGGAGCACGCCACCAACGTCAAAACACAGAGGAGCACGCCACCAACGTCACAACGCAGACAGGAGCACGCCACCAGCCTCACACCGCACAGAGGAGCACGCCACCAGGACGGCTTCATTGCCCAAGCGTAGCACACAGATAATCAGGTGCGGTAGCCGTACCGTCGCAGTTAACCTGCAGTTGTGCTCACGTGACGTCACAGCTCCCAATGCCGGCCACCGCGGCAAACACGTCGCCTCTCGACGGCCACCGTGGACGCCCTCTCCGAGTGAAACAGAACACTACCCGTCGCAGTCTCCTCTGGTCACGTCGCCACACAATTTGCATTAGGCACATCCATGGACAAGGGAGGCGCGGAGCGGGCAGGGTGAGTGCTACATGCGGCGGAAGCGTCGTGTTATGTATGTGTTATGTTACGTGTTATGTTATGCTACTGAATAGGTTGCCGGCCAGCGCTCGGCAGCGCCACTGTCGGTCGTGTGTCGATACACCATGTTCGCCGCAATGTCGCTCAAGGTCGGCACGCTGTCAACCGGTCCGGTAACTACTCCAGTTCAGCCGGCGATTAATCCATGGACATCTACAGCAATGACAGTTTATTTGCAGCAAACACCTGACGACGTTCGCCAGGTGGTAGAGCACCTATCATGGCACAGCTGTTCATGGGTTGGCGCTTGTGTTCGGCTAAGGCTTTTATTATTCGTATGGTTGGTCAAACAGGTGACCCGATTTTATGTACTTTTTGGGAGTTTACGTTTTAGGTACTTCAGGGAAACTGAAGTGCGGAGCTCAGCAAGACGAGGTCAGATAAGTCAAGTTTATTATCTAAGTGTTGCCTGTGATGTCACAGTAAATTCCAAGCTTAAAACTTGACCTCGTCGAAGTTTCGACTTTAGTCGAGCACCACAAAACAAAGCACGGCTGAAGCCGAATTTGGGTCCAGTCATGAGCCCTGCATCCTACGATAGCCCAGAAAAGCATTCATGAGGACAGAAAAGATCGAGGTCATGGTGGGTCACATGATATTCAAAGCGAAATATTGAATCTGGTCTTACACCCATGTGGTGCATGTGTTAATACCAAAATTTCGCCCCAGTGGGGCAAGGGTTAAATTGCTCAACGGAACGCCCATCTCCGGAAGGTACGGCCTGACAGAAGGATGAAGGTGCGGCCTGCCAACGAAATTTCCCAGGAAAACGATGGCTATCTGAAATAAATTGTAAGTTCACACTCATCCACTCCATGCGTCGAATGATTCACCATTGGTTGTGCTAGTGTGTGGGTGCCCCCTTCCCTCCCTCGATAGAGAATATCTAGGCCCGGCAGGGCCGAGTAGTTTCAGGGAATCCTCTTGCTTTTGAGGCCCACTACAATTGTAAAATATATTACATCCTGAAATCACACCATTGTTGTATATTTAAAAGGCATCTGAGAAACCCCTCGGAGGCCTCGACGACCCAAGGAAAATTTCCCCGCCCTTTCCCCTTGGATCTTCCACTGGGACTGGATTGCCGGCCATATCCCTCAACGCCGGCGATCGACATTTTATGTCAGAAAATCATTTTCTGTTCTCAGCCTCCTGCCCTCATACCTACTACACTGCATGGGCAGATATAGGGGGCACTGGGGGCATGCACATTTTTTTTGCAGCCAGAAGTGGAGGAAAAGGCACCCCTTGGAAGGAAAAGTTACCCCTTCAGTGTGCTCTACACCCTACCCTAACTACACCCCCCCTCCCCTCCCCACCCAAAAAAAAATCAGCCATAGGAATCCTATGGAAGAAAGTGGTACTCTCCAAATACTTTCACAGTGGTGCCCCTCTGAAGAAGAGACACCCCTCTATAGACAAGTGCCCCCATGAAAATTCATGGATCTGCCCCTACTAAATTGTGCTACTCCCAGTCATTGTTGCCATAAAGGGAGCCAGCTGTGTCCTCAGATTCCTGAACAGCAGATACTGAAGCCTGAGAACGTTCCTGCCCAGCATGATATTCTCATCAATTCATCTCTCCAGTGGCATGCCAATGTTCAGGGAACCTGAGTTAATATAGTGGGAAATATCTACTTCTTCCTCTCATGTCTTGGCCTGCTCCATGGTCAGCCACTGTCCTTAAAGATATAAACATACTTTGCAAGCCTTTTGCATGGTGTGTATACCCCAGACTGCAAAGAATGGCAAACAACTTGCTTATAATTTCATCCAGCTAGTTGAACATTGTATTAGATTCGGTGCGTTTGAGTTCGACGGTATAGAAATTAGGCAGATAGAGGGTTTGGCAATCGGCTCTCTGCTGAGTGCTGTATTAGCTAACCTGTGCACGGAGGTGCTAGAGGTTGACTATTCCATCCCATGGTTGGTAGCGAGTGTTTCTGTGTCCGGTGTGTTGCTGACTGTTTCGTAATGTTACCACAGCATGTTGACCTAGATGCATTCGTGAACACATTAAACTGCATCAATCCACACATACAGTTCACCACTGAGACGGAACGCAACGGAAAGCTTCCATTTTTGGACATACTGATAGATTGGACGGATGAAGAACTTCTTTTTAGTGTTTACCGTCAGCCAACTAATAGGAGCGATATCCAACACTTTTATTCAGGGCATTCCATGAGGTCAAAGAGAGGGGTGGTCATAGGCATTTTCTTGCAGGCCTACAGGATTTGCTCCCCGATCATCTCAATGGAGATATCAATTTTCTGATAGATCTGCTTAGAAAGCTAAACTACCCTCTTGGTATACTTGTAGGACTGAAAGAAAAGCCTCTAGATATCCATAGGAGGGGTAGTAGGATGCGTAAATTGCGGAATAATCAGTTTATAGTGGTGCCCCCTTCCCACACCACTGCAGGCCTGTCCAAGTCCATGGGGGGGGGGGAGGGAGGGTGATAAGGTTAGTGGAATCATCAGGACATAAAATCAGGGACTTAATAGCCAGGGCACTGGTACCTAAACCTGGAGAGCAGGCGTCATTCTGTGGTATACAGGATCCCATGCAGTGGGTGTGGGAAGGCTTATATTGGCGAAACAGGGCGTTCTCTTCAACGTGTCCAGGAACACAGGGCCAATCGTACATATCACAGGGTATCAAGCACACTGGTGGTTCATGAGAAAGAGGGGCACCTTCCACAATGGGATGGGGCCTGTGAAATAATCCAATTAAAGGACAAATTTAGGAGGAAGGCTGTAGGTAGAGGTCACATTTGTAAATACAGAGGAATGCATCAATAGTTCACCTGAATTTGTCAAGCTTGCTAGCATGATAGAATACCTGGTGCAGGATGATGTGCTGGAGGTGCAGCAGACATCTGACCAAGGCTAGAAAGCTTGACCCACAACTACACATACACACATGCATAATGCACCATAGCATCCACACAAGGCAATGTGAATGATAACATGTCTGGAATTCACAAATACTGTCCACTGTTTTGTGAATACTGTTGTGTTGCCTTATGCCATTGACCCATTGACTTGCATTATCTTGTATTATCACTGTACTGACTTGTACTATTGTTTGTCAGCCCAGCAGGAGGTTGTGATATGTTTATAGGTCCAGCAAGAGGTTGTGATACTTGTCACGTTTTTAATGCTCGATTTTGAGTGTTTGTTCTTGAAAAAAAATTGTATCATCACCCTGAAGAAGGCATTTGGCCAAAATGTTAGTGATTTGTTTATGTAAGAAAATGTGGTTTTTCTCACTGTGCCACTTGTGCATAACACTCCCAAATATAAATATATATATATATATATATATATATATATATATATATATATATATATATATATATATATATATATATATATATGTATGTATGGATGTATGTATGTATATATGTATGTATGTATGTATGTACATGAACATTTACATATATACATATACATATACACATGCACATGCACATATATATACATATATATACATACATGTACATAAATATATATATATATATATAAAGTCCTAGCTGAAGAAAAACAACATAGGTAGATACCTAGGTAGGAGAAGCAAGGTTATCTGAACATGATCACATAGTTCTACCGATTCTTTGTGTACAGAGCTAGCAAAGTCAGTGCCATTTTTAGGCTCCCAAGGGCAGTCAGCTTAAGAAAACAATAAGTAAGTGTCCTCTGATAATTTTTGCAATTATACCAGCATTTTTTTAGCAGCTACTAATAACTTGTATCACAACAGGCACAGTGAAGTAATCCTGCACAACCACATTTTCATGTTCAGAATATGGTACACCACTACAAAATAATTATGTTTTAAAGTTTCTCTTTGCAAGTGGTTAGAGGATTTTTGTTGAAAGGAACTGTTTGAATATGGATAGCTTGTTCATTTTGCATTCAGTAAACACAGTACAACTACTGGTTCAGCCATACAGAAGCAGCCATAGAGCTATTTGTTGCATGATTGGAGTGTTTGGAACCCCCTCTTCCCCTACATTGGTACCTATGCAGCAATGCAATTCATGCAAGAATAACAATTGATTACCTTTGGCAGGCAGTCTGGCACTTTCAAATTCTTGGAATTTCTTTTTCCAATGCAAGGTTTATGAAGGTGGTTTACATGATGCAATGACTCATTTCCATTAAAATGCATACTTTTCATTTTGAAGGCAAACCAGCACCCAAAAATAGGCTTGGAGTTGGTTAACATAGCACAAAAAGTAATGTTCCAAACAAAGATAAAATGTAGCATAATGCAACCTAGCTCAACCTTCCATGTAATAAAATGGATTATTTTAAAGATGGAAATTTTTTCATTTAAAATTCAAATTTGAAAACCTAACCTAGCCTATCCTGACTTGTTTCTGAACAAAATAATATTTCTTTTTGGAGGGGAATTCCCAACCTAACATTTTTCCCAACTTAAAACAAAATCCTAACTTAGTGTAAGCTACATGAACCTAACCCCAGTATTCTTCAAGTATTACCCCTCAGACTTCCTTTATCTCAACAATGTATCCAAGCCATCATCAGCTGACTTCCAGTCAGCTGTTGGTGATGTCACTCAAACGTACCAAGATACCCCCCAGTTGGGTGCACTGAATGACCAAAGGGCATCACCAGGAATATTTATAAGGGTTGGGTTGGGTTAGGTTAGGTTAAGTTATTGTTAGGTTAGGTTAGGTTTTCACCATCGTGAAATAGAATCTGCACACCCTCCCCTAGCAGGAAATTCCTTGTGCTGTATCTAGAGTGACATCTCAACCACCACCCATCAAAGGAAAATGTCCTGTGAAGCCCTGAATATATACCTCCACAACTGCTTCGTAGACATAAATTTGTCCCTGACGCCCATGGATTAAGTCCACATCGACCCCTTATAAATATTCCTGGTGACACCCTGGAATCATTCAGTGCACTCGTATAGAAGTGTTGTCTCTGTACGTTTCAGTGACGTCACTAACAGCTGACTGGCAGTCAGCTGACAGTGACTCGGATGCATTGTTGATATAAACAGTGTGAGGGGTAATACTTGAAGATTACCCCTAACCCCTTTGTTTGCTTCATGGAGGTAAAATGTGTGTAAAACTTGTCTCATAGATGCCTCAAACTGCAATAATACTGATAACAATAAGGCACGGGTAAGACACCAACCATAACAAGGGGATACCATTAATTCAGGTTAAAAGTGAGCTATGCAGCAGCAGTTTTGTGAATGCAGAATGAGAAGCAAGCCAACCAGTACACACAATGCAGATCAACTTTTCCCCCTCTCATTGTGCCACTTCGACACCACCCAACTGACATTGGGCAGAAAAACTTACCAACTTCGCTTCAGCAGAATTCCCAATGAAGCCAAGAATCAATGGTAGAAATTCTTATAATTCATGGGCATGGTCTGATTCTGTTAGACTGCACCGTGCATCGGCAGCACCAATGTAAAGGATGATATAGCGTTATCCAGCAGATCACCCATAATAAATTCACCAGGCAGAAACTCACGCACGACGATAATTTCCATCTGATTCAAGCTCATATAAGCTAAATAAAATGTATTACATCAAAACTTCATAGTGGGAACCTCGGAACCCAATCGTATGGACTCGGCCACGAATGCCTTATTTGGACTCCCTCCGCAGAAATAAAAAAAAACATTCTTTCCCGAAAGTCATTGTTGTTTTTCCCGGTGATGGAGTGCAAAAGTACTTCAGTCAATAAATAGCACCCATTTAGAATCCACAAAAACACATTATTCTTTATTGATGCTTTTTACCGGCGCAAGATTTTGAAAATATAGAGTATCTATTTCCAATATAGTAAAATCCTCTTCCTCGAATATGGCAGAGCTGCAAAGAGACAATTATACCGCATCTGGGTCATTCACGGATTCTGCTTTTTCATAGAGGGTAGCGGTATTGCCAAATTTGCGGTTTAAGGTAATTTCTGATTTCTTGGAATTTACTTTCTAATGCGATGTTTGTGAATGTGCTCATCGTGATGTGACCACTCATCTCCCCTTTGTAAATGCGTAATTTTCAGTTGGGAGGTAAGATAGCACGCATAAAGTGGCTTGGAGTTGGGTAATATGACAAAAAGTAATGTTCAAAATAAAGAAAAAGATGTACTGACATAATATAACTTAACCTAGCATAACCTTCCATGCGAGAAAGCATATTATTTTTTAATGGAAAATTTCCAAGCAATTTTTTTTTCTTTAAAAAAATCAAATTAAGAAACCAAACCTATCCTAATCTAACCTCACTTAGCCTGTACTGTTTGAAGAAAAAAACTCATTTTGTCTCCAATTTTTCTGCTTTACAACTAAAGCCTTGGCCTAGCATAATCTAACTTAACCAAACCTAACCCTTCTGCATGTTTCATGGAGGTAAAATGTGTAAACCTAGGTAGTAGGTTTAACATGTAGGTACCTAGGTATCATGATTACCTTATATTGCAATAATACAGCAGTACTCATGGGATCTAAGGGTCTTGAATGGTCCTGACCTTATGCTAAAGGCCTTGGTCCTGACGTTTAAAGTAAATGACCCCTTTGGCTGAGTGACAGTCAAAGACAACACAAAAGAAGTTTTGTTCAGCTTGGTGAAGAAAGGGAATAGTCTTTGGTGGAAATAGCAGATGGCTATCCCCATAATTCATGATTAGAGTAGAACATTTGCAGATATTACACAAAGAACAAGAGTATTATTGTGTTTTGGGGTATCCACACAATAAGTTTGACAAACATCTTATCTCCATGAAACAAATGAAGGGATTATGTTGCTCCAGGTGAGATGTTAGTTTTCTTAATTTGGATTTAAAAAAATCATTGTTTTTATACAATTTTAATTTCCTGCAAAAACAGGTTATGCTATGCAAGGCTAGGTTTTTCAATTTGAAAAATTTAGGTAAGAAAAAGCTGTATGAAAATGTTTAATTTAATAAAGAATTGATCTATGGTTGAACTAGAAATGGAAGAACTAAAATGGGATTCAGGGACACCAATGACCAATGGATAGTGAACTAAGAAAATCTAACAAAATTCAGTTTTGTGGGCAGGCCATTAGCCTTGGAGTAGGCAAGGTTGAGATGGTAAGATGAGGTGTGATAGATGTACAGGTCTGGACCATCAGCCCTCTCCCAAGGGGAGGACTGGAAGGACCAGATGGCTAGTTTTGTGTGGCAGCTCCTTGCTGGTGCCAGGCCTTTGTGGGATGACCACAAAGGTGCGATATCCCAGTACCATCATCATGTAGAGCAGGATTATCAAAATGAGGGATACATTTGTGCCTTAAGGTACTTTTTGAATTCTAGGAATTTCTTCTGCCAATGTGGTGTCCATCAATGTGTTTAACATGATGTGACCACCCATTTCCTCTGCAAATGCTCACTTGTCATGTGGTGGATAGAATAACACCAAAAAATGGGCTTTAGGTTGGGTATTATAGCATACAAATAATGTTAAAATGTAACATAGCCCAGCATAAACTAGCAGAACCATCTAGATCAGATAACTATTCTGTTTGCAACCCAGGAAATCTTCAAATGCCAATATTTACTTTGTAATGCACACATTTTGCAGTGAATGCAAATGGTGGAGTGTACCAGTCAGTAAACATTGGCTAGACATTTTTAGCTGAGTTGCAAATAATGATTCTGAATTGTGGAACAAACAAAAAATAGGATGAGCCATTTCAATATGAAATTATTTCACCCCATAGTTAAAACCACCTTTTGCTTCTTCTTTGCCTTGGTAAATTTGTGATTGAAGGTAATTTTGACTTCTTGGAATTTCTTTTTCCAATGCAATGCAATGCTTATGCACATGGCTAACATGATTGACCATTCATTACCTCTGCAAATGGTTACTTTTCAGTTGGAAGGACAAATAACACCATAAAGGCAAAAAGATCATGTTAATTTTTTTCTTAATGCTATTTTTATGCTATATTATCCAACTCTAACTTATAAAAAAATAACTCAAAGCCCCTTTGAGTAATTTGGTTTAAAGCCACCTTTTTGGTGTAATTTTGGTCCACATTTGCAGTCTACAGCTTATGCCACATACAACCATTCAGCATAGCACCTTTTATCAGACTGACTGCCAAGTTGGTCAAGATATTCATCATATTACTATAATATTTCCCAATTAGTCATGATCAATGATGCAAATGAAATAGCCTTCATTACAAAATCACTCAACATGTTCAACAAATATATCTGCTAAGTGTTCTGTCTTGAAGAACAGCACAGTTTGCAACATGACATGGTTATGCAATTAATTCCACATCCATAGACATATTATACTGAAGTGTGTACACCATGCATCAATAGTGGTTTGTGGGACACAATCTTCAGCAGGTTGCCTTGGAGATGTCTAGGGGAGCCATCTCCAACATTTTGTTAGCATGAATGCAGCTTTTTCCAGATGTGATTTTCCAATCCTGGATCACATCTGCTAGTAGTAGATATCCTTGGATTGAATTAGGGCTTAGGGCTCTAAGGCAGTCACCATATTCAAGAGCACCCAGGTTATTCATTGCTTTGGTCTATTTCCCCCAAATGGCTCCAAAAGGCATATGCCATGGCAGTGTTGGGGTTTAGGGGTGCATCGACTGCAGTGGTCATGCAGCACCATGGCAGTGTGCTAAGTTCCAAACACAGGGACAGTAGTTAATCACTGGCAGCATGTATGATGAACAAGCATATCATAAACTGGCGAATTCTGCAAGCAAATTACTTCAATATATTTGATGCAAGTCCTCCCACATTGCAAGCTGTTTCACAAATGTGAAGATGAAATTTCAAGTGAAAGTCAACAAGGATGTCCAAATGTAGATGAGAATAAACTGCAGACATCTCTCCACCAATGAGCAAGTAATCTGGAATACCTATCCCTCTGACTAAGCCCAACACAGCACATTTATTTCTCTTCATGGTTATGTGACTTAACATCATAACCCTTAACTAGTGTCTGGGTGGCCACCCCTCAACAAGAATTTGTTGAACCTGCACTAACTATAACTGTGGAAATACCTGGCTCCTTTGGATGCCCTCTCCACAGGTGGGGAGTGGGCACATATGGCCCATTCCATGACAAATTGACAAGTGAAAGGTCCAAGGTGCCCACTCCCTCTCCAGAGGTGGGGAGTGGGCACATATGGCCCATTCCATGACAAATTGACAAGTGAAAGGTCCAAGGTGCCCACTCCCTCTCCAGAGGTGGGGAGTGGGCACATGTGGCCCATTCCATGACAAATCGACAAGTGAAAGGTCCAAAATAACACCCAATATTTTATATTTTGATGAAAATATTTGTATGGGGTCATCTGATGTGCGAATCCAGCTGTGCCATTTTTAGAAAGATCAGGTGAACGGTCAAGGAATTATAGCCTCGGACGTTTTTGAATGTCACCTAACAAGGGTGTCTTTTGAGGTCTTTAACTCAATGAAGAACAATTCAAATTGTGCAAAAGTTTATATCCGTGAACTCACAATGACTCACTGCATCTTTTGTCTATTTCGAAATTTTCGTTTACGGTATAATTGAAATCGTGACATCGTGACCTAAGATCACGTGATCTATTTCACCTTTCGGGACAGTCACAATGTGATTTGAAAAAGTGCAGAAATCAAGTTCGATGTGTTATCTTTTGAAGCAAAAAAAAAAAAAAAGGGGGTTTGCTCCTAAAACTACATATCCGTTCAAAATTAGGCATACATGGTTGTTTTTGCGCTAGTTTACCGTGGCCTGTATGAATATGTATTTAGAACGGTATATTACTGAAATATAAGGCTTTTGACGTTCGAGGCACGTGATGGGATGATAATGTCAGTCATCTGATCTTGAATGTTGTGTTACACAAGTGTTCTAACTCGCGAGGTCATGGGTTAAGCAAAATGGTGGAAACGTCTCCAAATTGTGGTAAGAGATGATTTATAAGTTATACCTTGCCATGAATTACAAGGAGAGAGAAGCATCCACAATATAGCAATTACATTCCGATAACCGAGAAGCCATTCACAACCATTTATTGCCTCGCGGAAATAAAAATCTGTGAATGTAGTGAAATATCAGGAGGGGCAGAAGCAAGGGGTGGCACTGTGTTTGGATGACCAGTGCTCACTGCTCACTTTCGCTGAACGTGCTGCATGTGAGGCGAGGAAATTGCTGATGGTGTTGGACGCAGTCAAGGTGAAAGTAAAGCTATTTTATGAGTCCGACCAGATAAGCCGGATATTTATCGGCAAGACCGACCGTGTCACGGTGCGACTTGTTGATGGAACCAAAAGTAGAGTTCAGAAAATGCTTGCTTTGGGAAATTTGTGTGAGATGTATGATCTATACAAACAGAACTCCGAAAACCCTCGCAAAAGCTTCTTAACCTCTGCTGCTGCCCTTCGTCCAAAGCATTGCGTCTTGTCAGCCAGCAGTGGGACGCACTCGGTGTGCATGTGCACTTATCATCAAAACCAAAAACTGCTCATATACGCTCTCGGCCTTCCCTGTCTCAAACACCTCCTCGATCACGTATATCTAAAATATCTCGAATACCTCCTCGTAACCTCCTCGATCACGCTGTATGTGGCACGGAAAACCGTGATTGCATGATGCACAACTGTGAGGACTGCCCTGGTGAAGACCATGGCACGATGGCAGGGCACGATGAACTTTCTGAGGATTATCCTCGCGGACAAAACAGGAGAAGAGAGTGAAGGTGAATTAGCCCCAGATGATGACATGGATAATGAGATTAGGTACAGATAGTGGATGAGCACGCATCGATGTACATTCGCAGAAATAGTATAGACCAAAGAGGAAAGCATGCAATATTTGAGCCAGCAAACCGTGAAGCTGACCAGACACCACTTTGTGGCTGACAAACAAGGTCAGCACTTCACCTACGCAAAGGCTACTGGCAAGGAGGGCGAAGTGATTGTCTAGTACGATTTGGCTGAAACATATTCGTTTGTGGTGCAAGATGCAGCTCAAGGCTTCCACTGGGAATCGTCCCAGTGTACCGTGCACCAGTTTGTAGTGTATTGGCGTGAGGACGAGGTACTGTGCCATCAGAGCTACTGCTGTATCTTTGACGACACAAAGCACAACACCAGCATGGTGCATGCATTCCTGCAACGGCTTATCCCAGAAATTCGGACCGCAGCACCTTACCTCGAAAATATTTATTTCACAGACGGCAGTATACGAATGAGCACGACTTCGTCAATGTGTGTGACCATCAGACAGGTTTTGGGGTATCCTGTGAGTGCTTTTTTGTCACATCTCATGACAAGGGCGCTTGCGACGGCACCGGGGGCACAGCCAAGCGTGCCGCGGCTCAAGAGAGCCTCAAGCGCCGCTTAACAACCAGATACTGACGGCGGAGGACATGTTTGAGTATGTGTCGCACAAGCTAGCCAACTGCAGCAAATTCATATTTGTATCAAAGCAGGAGGCAGTGGACGTCACGACCCACCTCACCGAGCGCTTCCCGAAAGCCATCACGGTGAAGGGAACACAGGGGTACCACGAGTTCGCACCAGTGCTCCACAGCACCGTAATAGTTCATGAACTGCTTAATGATACGGGGCGTGAGTGAATGGTAGTTGGGTGAAGTGAGACGTGTTAGTGTGCGCGCTGATACAGATTGTGTTGATTAATATTATCGTAGTGACAGATCATCAGTCTGAACTTGGATTCCGACAAGGTATGGGATGATATGCAGATCTGTAGATCGTTGCATTGCATTGCATTATAATACTGTACTTCAACACATTATTGTATTGCATTGCACTGTATAATTGTTACTTTATTTTAGTACATTGATGTAGACGGGTCATGACCCAATGCGATTCATTTCAGGCTCAGCATGTGTCAATGGATGCGTCCGCACCAAATTTGTGCTCAAGCAGTTCAAGATGAATGCGATTACTCAATCAATGAGGTTCATCTTTTCGTTTCCAGAATGTGGGGTTTGAAATGCCAGAAGGTTGAAATTACAGTGATTGGCGGTGATAAAAACCCTTGAGTGTTGTCGGTGAAATATGATTGTACATTTTCGATATGCTGGCATTGAGGCAGAAATATAGTGCATAAGGTAAAAACATTTATGTTACTTTTCTCCTTACAATTGACGGTCTAGGATTTCACAAATCACCCTTCGTCGCTTCTAAATTTCCGAAATAGCATTGTGACTGTCTCGTAGGTAAAACTAGGTCACGTTATCTTAAGTCACAAGCACACGATGAAAAAAAAAAATTAACGAAAATTTCGAAAGTGACACAAGATGCAGTGGATCATGACGAGTTCAGCGATATATTGCTTCGTGTAATTCGTGTTACTCTTCATTGAGTTCCAGGTCTCCAAAGACTTAGGTGAACTCTCAAATATGTCCGATGCTATAACTCCTTAACCGTTGCTCCGATTTCCCACAAAAGTGCACAGCTATGTGTAATATAGAGACAAACTAACCCTATATAAGTATTTTAATCGAGATATAGAGTGTAATTTGGCCCCTTCACTTGGCGATGTGCCGTGGAATGGGCCACCTACCACAATTCAGACGCATTTCTGCTATTTAAAGTCATAAAGTCATAAAAGTCATAAAGTCATAAAGTATTAAGGCTTAATAAGAGCCACAGGGGCCCATCTGGGTTAAGCCTATCTAGAAAAGGTACTAGAATGTACATACTCCCACCCCAATCAATCCCTTATCCCAAGTTCCTAGGAAGCTATATATCCCAGCCCATCTAACACCACTCACTTGCTACCGCCTAACACCCTCAATAATCACAAGCTCCTCCCATCACACCCATCGTGCCACCATAGACAACCTCATCAGCATCACATCCCGAAGGAAGGTGCCGAATCCACTGCTAGGCACATCCCACAGAAATTCATAAAGCGTTCAGACTTAATAAGAGACTCACGTGCTATTGCATAACACACTCAACAATTACAAACTCCTCCCATCATACACATTGTGCTACCATAGACAATCTCATCAGTATCACATCCCGAAGGAAGGTGCTGAATCCACTGCTAGGTACACCCTATATAAAGTTATAAAGCATTTAGACTTAATAAGAGACTCACTTGCTATTTCATAACACAGTCAACAATTACAAACTCCTCCCAACTCCCACTACTCCCTGTCGATCAACCTTCCCTGGAATACAGAAAAACAATCCCCCTATTCTTATAATGATTGTCTATGCCGTTTTTAAAGATGTTCAGTGTGTTGCTACTGACAATGGTTCCTGGCAGCTGGTTCCAGTGTTCTACTACCCTGTTGGTGAAGAAAGACTGTCTTAACCTTGTCCTGCTGTGATTAACTTTAATTTTGAATTGATGACCTCTAATTGCATCATTTCTGTTAAATTCAAACATTTCCCTGAGATATCCCTGTTCCTGACCATTAACAAATTTAAAAACCTCGATGAGATCTCCTCTCAGCCTTCTATATCTAAGTGAAAACATGTTCAATTTCTTCAGTCTTTCCTCATATTCCAGGTTGCCTATACCATTAACCATTTTTGTTGCCCTCTTTTGTACTCTCTCTAAAAGCCAACAATCTTTCTCATAACTAGGGGACCAAGCTTGGACACAGTATTCCAAATGTGGCCTGACATATGCACAGTAAAGCTTCCTGATGACCTCCTCACTTTTGTATGACACATTCCTCTGTATTGCCCCAAGCATTCTTAGTGCCTTCTTTCTGGCTTCTTTGGTCTGTTCTGATGCCCCCAATTTTGTGTTCAAAATAACACCTAAGTCCTTCTCCTGCTGAGTCACAGATAGTACTTGGCCACCCATCAAGTATGGAGCCTTCATATGCTGCCTACCTACATGCATGACTTTGCACTTATCAAAATTAAACTTCATTTGCCATTTTTCGGACCACTTCACTAGCTCGTCTAAGTCTTTCTGCAGCAATACCTGCTCATTGTGCCCTGTTATTGCCCTAAAGATCTTCAAATCATCCGCAAATTTCAAAACCTTACTGCTTAGGCCACATCCAATGCTATTCACATATATAATGAACAATGGTGGCCCCAGTACCGACCCCTGGGGGACTCCACTAAGAACATTTTGCCATGATGACTTTGTACCATTTAGCATCACTCTCTGCTGTCTATCTGAAAGCCACAACTCTATCCATTTTAGGATGCTACCTGCAATACCATGGACCTGAAGCTGCATCATTAACTGTTTATGGGGTACCTTGTCAAAGGCCTTACTAAAATCAAGATATGCTACATCAACCTGATTTCCCTGTCAAATTGTTCTGTAGCAAAATTCAAAAAGTCCAAGAGATTTGTGAGGCACGATCGCCCAAAATAAACCCATGTTGAGTATCTTGAATCAATTTGTTTCCTTCCAGAAAACTAACTATTCTATCCTTGATAATTGATTCGAGTACCTTGCAGACTAGGGATGTGAGGCTTACTGGCCTATAGTTTTCAACTTTCCCTCTTTCTCCTTTCTTGAAAATAGGAACTACATTTGCCCTTTTCCAATCTGTTGGAATTTCATTTTGCGAAACTGATCTACAAAATATTATACTAAGTGGAATTGCCACTTCCTTTTCAGCTTCCCGCAATACCCTAGCATAAATTCCATCGGGTCCTGCTGCCTTGTTTGTCTTTATTTTTCTGATATAATTGAAAACAATATCACTATCAATGAAATCAACATCGTGTATCTGATCACCTGTCACTGAACTGTGGTTCACGGTTGGCAGATTAGTCACATCCTCCACTGTAAACACTGATTTAAACTGCTTGCTCAGCTCCTCAACCATCTCACTATCCTCACTCAATATAGTCCCATTTACATCCAGTGGACCAATTGTGCTTGAAACTTTACTTAGCTTGTAGAAACTAAAGAACTTTTTACTGTCCCCATTACAGTTCCTAGCCAAATCCAATTCTTTTGCTCGCTTTGCTGCTCTGATTTTCTGCTTCACAGCGTCTCTAGATTTTTGATACGACCTTAGATTTACGATATTTGAAGCCTCCTTAAATACTCTAAATGCACCTTTCTTAGCCTTAATTGCTTTCATCACATCTGGTGTAAGCCATGCTGGCTTTCCTACCCTTCTTTTGCGCCTGTGCTTTTGGGGGACATGTCTAATCTGAATTTCCCTCAAGTAGGATTTGAACTTTTCCAACATTTCACAGGCATTTAAATCAAAGAATTCTTCTTCCCATTTGATGGCACTTAAAGCCTCTCTCATGCAGGCAAAGTCTGCCCTGTTAAAATGTGGAATCTTTGCCAAATTATCCTTGATTGTCCCTGGTACCTGTGCCTTGAATCATTTGTTTAACCCTTGACCTCACAACAAGTTATAACACTTGTGCAACACAACACTCAAGATGATCAGACGACTAACATTCACATCCCATCACGTGCCACGAACATCAAAAGGCTTGTATTTCAGTAATATACTGTTGTAAACACATATTAAAACAGGCCACGATAAACTAGCGCAAAAACAATTGGGGGGGAGGGTGGTTGGCGCAAAAACAACCATGCTTGCCTAATTTTGAATGGATATGTAGATTTTTTGGCGCAAACCCTCATTTTTTTGCTTCGAAAGATATGATATCGAACTTCATTTCTGTACTTTTTTTCTTCAAATCGCATTGTGACTGTCCCGATAGTTAAAGTAGGTCACGTGACCTTAGGTCACGATGTTACGATTTCAAATGGCCCATAAACGAAAATGCCGAAATAGCCAAAATATGCAGTGGATTATTGTGAGTTCACCGATATATACTTTTGCACAATTCGGATTGGTCTTCATTGTATTAATGACCTCAAAAGACACCCTTGTTTGGTGACATTTCATAAATGCCCGAGGCTATAACTCCTTGACTGTATACCCGATCTTTCTTAAAATGGCACAGCTGGATTCGGCGCATCAGATAACCCCACACAAATATTTTCATCAAAATATAAAATAATGGGTGTTATGTCCTTGTCGATTTGTCGTGGAATGGGCCATATGCCCTTCTTTCACGTTGCAGGCAAGGTCGATCAAACTACCTTGGCCGGTCGCCGCACAGCTCCCTGCCACGTGAGCGAGCAGGCCGGTCGGGTGGTAACGTACAATAATGGACTATGAGACTACTTTTGTTCTCCGGAGCGTACGTCCAGAACTGCGCAGTATTTCCGACCTTGACTGACTACAATAGATAATAGATAGGCGTGTCACCATATATTGCCATAGACGATAGACCAGGTCCACCATAGACCCCTTCCTTTTAGCAAAAAGTGAGCACACTTGAACGAAATATGTTGATGAAAACTGCTAAAACTCAAAATATAAAGGTCTAATAAGGTGATGGTGCATTACACAAAATGGGTCCACCTTATTTGGTATATTGTCATACGTTCCAAATTGATGTGCTCTACTTTCATTGTGGCATATTTTGTGAAAATCATTATGTATAGCTTCATTCAGAGAGATGCTCTGTCTTGAATGCATTATTATTTTTCAGTTTCGCAAAATGTATGTTGTTGCTTTTGAAGGGTGCTGGTATTTTTGGCTGGTTCTTTTCCATGCATCCCCACGGCGTATCGTTAAATTCCAAGCTCGTGCTCAGCAAAGATGTGGTGGATCAGTCACCGTTAAAAAAAAAAATCAGTTTGAAATCAAGTGCAAATTGCACACATGCCCACCTTTCACTGTGTGCTGGATACATATGTTTTGATGTGTGGTGAGCACATATTGAGTGTAAAAGATGACAACAGGTAGAAAAGCCTACATGTGTGTGGACCAGTTGCTGCAAACACCCCAGAGTGCTGCGCACCGCCATGCCGATTAGTCGTGGCTGGGCCCGAAAGTCGAGCTGCTGATAAGTTGCGAACTAACGTTTTGTGATAGATTGGGCATTGTTACTGTTAACGCATCCATCTGTGGTACAGACGATGGCGGCTAAGCTGGTGAAGGCTGCTGGGCGCCTGGGACGTCTGGCGCCCCGGAACACGGCGCTGTTCCTCTGCGACATGCAGGAGAAATTCAGACCGAACATTAAGCACTTTGAGCAGATTGTACAAACGTCTAATAGAGTCCTGCAAGCTGCAACCATTTTGGATATGCCTGTTATCGTCACCGAACAATATCCTAAAGGTCAGTTGTTCTTATGCATGGTGAGAATCTATAATCGAAATCACGGCTACTCGGAGCAAGTCAAAAATGATTTTTGGTGAGAATATATGGCTTTAGTGTACCGAGCGAACTCTGCTAGCCATACCTGAATTGCCAATCAGAACTGGAATGTCAACATTTGCTATATCCCCGTGCATAGTGATACCCATTTGCTTTTTTCTTTTGGGTGGGAAATTAGAAAGTGAATGTCTTGTCCCCCAGAATAGCCTGTGAACTAATATTGGTTAAAATAATCAGGTCATTTCATGATTGTGCGAATTCCAGGTTTGGGGCATACTGTACCAGAACTGGAGATAGAAAAGTATGGCTTGAAGCCGATTTCCAAGACGCAGTTCTCCATGTGTATCCCGGAGGTGGAAGAAGCGCTGATGGCTAACGAAAATGTATGTATGCTTGTCAGTTATCGAAGCTGGAGTGATTGTTCTTGATTTCTTCTACAGATATCTATTTTATCCACTGTCATGCATGCTTACAGCTGGGAGTTTTACGTCCTCGATATCCGAAGCGAGATCAGGTATCTGGAGGCAGGTATCGAGCAGCAGCTATCGAGAAAAAAATGTACTGGGGGACAGACAGACATACATACAGACAGACAGACAAGACAGGTATCCTCAGACGAATGCATTAATAATACTTGAAAGCAGGGGATTGTTACCAGTAACACTATTTTTTGGCGTGTTAGTGGTATTTGCCATTTTTATCACCGGTGTTTACCAGTTTTGATGACCTAGGTTGAAGACCTCTGTCATAGAGTCTTGCTGATGTGTTAGAAATACATGAATGGGGTCTTGTTTTGCCAGAAATAAGTCCATTTTTTGGGCAGAACCATTCATCCACCTTTTCCAGCACTTACAGCACTTACTGGTACAATTACATCCAATTTTCAGCACTTACTGGTTCCTGGTCCTGCTGAGAGATAATAGGTGTTTGCTGTCGGCACGTCTGGGGTGAGAGGTGGTAGGGGAGAGGTGAAGTCTGTGATAAATTATTCATGAAATGGGGTAGGATATACCACTGTATGAGTACTGAATAGCATCCTTTCAAAGGAAGTATCGACACTCTGCTGGTTGATGTGTGCATATGAAGTCTCCATGACTCATTTCGAAGAGTATTTCGTGTATGAGTATCATGTTTATGCTCATTATTACAGATTGTGATACACAAGCATCTCGTTACACAATTTCAGGTACAGAGATTATCTATTATGTGGTCTACTCAGGGGTATTGTTTTATATGTTTTTGAGTGGGCAAGTACTCCCTCATTGTCGGCTTTGCCCCCAACAATTAACATTTTTAACATGGGACCCTATGGAGTGTGCCCTGTGGGCACACTATATATATATATATATATATATATATATATATATATATATATATATATATATATATATATGTATATGTATGTATGTATGTATATATATATATATATATATATATATATATATATATATATATATATATATATATATATATGTATATATATATGTATATATATATGTATATATATATGTATATATATGTATATATATATATATATATATAAATATATATATATATATATATATATATATATATATATATATATATATATATATATATATATATACACACACACAAGAGATGTTTCTGTTTTCGGTGTCCTTTTCAGACCGTCCTGCTCCATTAATGCTTCAAGTTCCGATTGAACCGTTTATTCTACATTCCCGCTCTCGGCCGGACTTCCTAGTACTAGGAAATCCCGCTGATCCGGAAACAACTTTGATTCCGGATCGTGTGATGTCCAGTCACGAAAAGTGAGGTCACGCGCACGGACCGTGTTAGTGGACCGCAGAGCGTTCTCAAAGCCAGGCCATGCTGGTGAACTACCTGCCTCGAGCGCATTTCAGTTTGTGCTAATTTTTTGGCACGAGCAGTCGAAGAGCACTCGCTTCCGTCGCTGCTATTTCCTGATCTGGAGCCAGCCGAGGTTCACCCCTGTCACTTCAAGCAGGTACATGGGTGTACTGTGCCACCGACGTGGCGGCCTCATTACAGTCCTCCAAAGTACATTGACCCATCCTTTATAGTCGGTATATGGTATGGCCATCTCGTAGATGTGGATGTGGAATTACCTGGTTAAGACAGCATCCGTATAGCTTAGCATTGATTGATAAGTTCGCAGTAGCAGGATGCAGTGGATACATCCTCTCAATGTATTTCATGTGTTGAATTACACTTATGGTCATTGCAAAGATATAAGGAATCTGATCACCCAATCCTCCCGCAGCCCTTTCCTATCGTAAAAACCCATTATCGTGGCATTATTGGTTCCAACGTATGTGACCTGAATGCAAGGTACCATAGCATATTGTCTTCAGCTTCTCCATTACCATTTAGCTTCTCCTTATGGTGTTGTGGGTTGCACCACGCCTAGTTAATTTCACGGCCTTCAGTTATTTTTAACTCGAAGCCAAGATTCAACCCTCTCACAGTTATTGTCATAGCAGTTCATGCCACGTGACTGATACTGCGAGAACGATATTTCTTAGACGGTATATGCAGAGGCGTCATGCTAGCATGTATACATTGGATTCAAGTTGAGCCCTCAAATTCACACGCCACCTTTAGTGGACGTGGAAGCCATCAAACACACAAATGCAAGGTATTAATAGTAGCTTCATGTTCATGCTGGTGTAGATATGGCGAATTCGTGTTCAGTTTTGTTCTCTGTGCCATGCTGGCAGCTGGCAAAGTCCAAGTTTTAATTAACCGTACTGTCCGCTTAGCCGGGCATACTGGCATGGCCTAAAGAGAATGTCCAACGTTTGCATTTTAAAAGCTATATGACTGCGTGCTTTTGGCAATCTGAGAAGCGCGTATCATAGGTATAGTTCAGCGTCAAGTATTCATAGACGTGCACAGCATGATGCACAAAAACAGCTTTTCCGTCCGACCGTACTTCGTCATTTAGCTGGGTCATCCAGAAGCCATTACATGCTACTTACTGCCTATATCATTATTACTTCACATTATTTTGTGTTGTTCGGCACGGAATTTTTCGAGACGTTGTTACATAAAACTCCTTGAATTGTGTTTGGGCATGGCGCATTACCGTCCTCTAGTACTGTCATACAGCACTGGATTATTGCACGCTTGTTGTTCATGCTGCTGCTCTGCTGCCTCCTCCCCCCCCTCCCCACGAAATTGGCAGACAGAGAAGGGCACGCTTTAAATCGAATAAATTTAATGTTGGCCGTATGGCGTGGAAAGAAGCGACTTCAAATTGCCCTTTGCCCCTACCCCAACTCTGGGATTGTTCCTATATGCTCCCGGTCCAGGTTCAGCTATTCAATAACAAATTGCTGCGTCAGTTCTTCCACTGTTATTCCTAGTCTATACCTGTGTAAAGGCAGCCAGACGTATTTAGTGATAGATTTAGCCAAACTTGTAGTTGATCTATGCCAGACATGTACTGAACTGGAAATATGGAACCAATTTGCAATGGCAAAACTAAATGCAACCAGAGAGGAACATGTCCCCCTATCAGTTTTGATGAAGGGGCTCCCATGTAAGTTTGACATGCAGTCAAAGTGAGTAATTTTAGTGGGCATGGTTTGCATCATTCGGGCTCAAGGCATGCAAAGGCATACTAGCAAAGGCATGCAATGCACGATGCAGACGATCGTGTTTTGTCATGCGTGACGATGAGTGAGCCTCACAAGTTTTGTTTGTCAGATTGCACATGCTGTATGTTTGGAGGTTGAAGAGATGCTGTTCTTCTCCCAGCCTAATCGGCGTCCCCGCTAGGTGGGCGGAGACGCCAATTCTCTCCAGGTGGCGGACATCCAGTGGTGGAATTTGTGCCTATTTGGTTTGTGGCGATCATTGATCCAAGGATCATTTTTCTTCACCTATTATATTAATTGAAGACAAAAGCAGGTGCCATATTAGATGGATTATACGTACTCAGGTGAATAGTGGGCTCCTATCAAGTTAGGTCATGTTTGGCTTGCGGTGAAGACCCATCCATATTTTTTTTAGATGATTGATGATTAATACGCGATGATGAATAATATCGCGGGAAAGCAGAGATGCTCTAGCAGATCAATTGCACGTGCTCACGTGGTTGGTGGGATCGTGTCAGACTTGTTCATGTCTAGTTTTTGGAGATAGAACTCTAAATAGAAAGCCTAAGATTAATTTTTCATCGCATATTTATTTTCTTGAATTGGATTTCAGTAAACTGTCCTCGCGAGAAATCCTTGGTATATATCAACATGCAAAGTTCGATCTAAACGATCATATCAAAGAACTGATACCTCAATATTTTGAATGCTTTCCCTATATATTACAAACTGGAAACGTTGGTGCATAGTCTAATCAGTCTCCAGAATCAATACAAATATTGAAGCCCTTGTAAACAAACAAGGTCAAGGCGGAATTAGCCTGGTATGTGACTGCGTTCGTTCGTTCGTTTGTTACGCTCGCTCACTTGCTCCGTCCGAATTAGCCGTAAGTAAGTCTTAAATATAATATTATATGTGACCTGGGCTTCATCCACTCACCACGCTACGGTCTCCATATCTAACGAACGAATATATAAATCAGAGATGAACTTGTAGTAAGATGAAGGCAGTCGGCAAGAATAACCGCCGTGTATGTGGATGAGTAATCCGATGTCATGACCGGCATAATATAATTCGATATAATATGACGATGCGCACATTAAAGTTAAATATGTTAATTAGAAGCGTGCATGCACATACACCAATATATATATATATATATATATATATATATATATATATATATATATATATATATATATATATATATATATATATATATATATATATGCATCTCAGACAAATGATGATATGAAGCACACAGAACAGCTGACACAAATGTCTCGCAAATCTAGTTAAATATCGCCTCTGATTGTTGGTCCATGTTTTGACAACTGAACAGTCCTTAACCGATGTTTGGAAATAGTTTGAGGGGGAAATGAATTTCCTTGGTGGAGGGGGCTGCAAACGGCAAACACGTTGCAGCTGTTACGCTTCCTTACGTATATTGAGTACCGTAAATGCATTTAAAAGAAGGATATGTTCCCGTCTACCCCCTTTATTAGTTTGGAAACGCTTGAAGCAGATCAAATTCGAAAACAGTTTATGTAGTCGAACATTCTTGTAAGCTACACATTTGGCATTTATAGTGTTCAGCCAGTTTAGAGGTTTTCCATGCTTCCGACGCATAATCATGTGTTTTTTTTTTGGGGGGGAGGTCAGGGAGAGAAGGTCTCATGTTTTCTTTCAAACTTCCTCAGCGTTAGCAGATACGCGGGCCTTGCATATCGTATCTGAATGTTCCATATTGGTCTCATCTTAGCGAGTGATGTGCGCCTGAAACTGGTCTGGATGTTGCGTCAGGTGAACTCCGTACTGTTGTGCGGCATCGAGACCCACGCCTGCATCCTGCATACCACTATGGACCTGTTGGAGAGGGGGTACGACGTGCATGTGGTGGCGGACGCCTGCGCATCGCGCAACCAGGTTGACAGGTAGGTCACGGGTAGGGTTACGGGTAGGCAACCTGTGCTAAAGGACGGGAGGGTACGGTATGCCAGCCTGGGGTCTGTACTAAGAAGCTGGAAGTATGTTATATAGTAGTGGGGTGTTTACGCTATGCATACGGAGGGCTTGAGGAGTGGGGAGCTTACACTATGCATACGGAGAGCTTGTACCATAGGAGAGGCGAGTATACGCTATGCAAACTAGGAACCTGCACTATTGGAGCTGGAAGTATGTGCTATTAGGAGTGGGAAGTATACGCTATGCACACGGAGAGCCTGTACTATAGAAACATGGAGTATGTGCTATGGGAGTGCAGAGTGCGTGCTATAGGAGCGAGGAGCTGTAAGAGCGAAGGGTCAGCACTACACGAGCGGAGGATTTGTACTGTAGAAGTAGGTCTTTATTGGAGGATCGGCGAGTTTTGCTACACAAGCGAAGGGTTTTTACTATAAGAGCGGCGAGTCTGTGTTGTAGTAGCGGAGGGTGTGTTACACGTGAGGATGCCTTTTACCGTGGGAGCTGTCTGTGTGACATGCAAGCTGTCTGTCGGTGTTATGTAGCCACTGTCTACAAGAAGTGACGATGAGAGGCGTGTGACAACATAGACAAGGCTAATTGCTCTTGAGATATTCTCTGTTGCATGTCCCAGTGACTCGTCAAATCGCTCGGGTTTGCGCCCTAGAAATGAAGCGTACCTCACGAGTATGATATTCGCGCGGCGCCGTTACTTTGTAGCAAAGACTATATATATATATATATATATATATATATATATACATATACATACACATACACATACACATACATACATTTACATTTGTATATATATATATATATATGTATATATATATATATATATATATATATATATATATATATATATATATATATATATATATGTATATATACATATATCTATATGCGATTGGGAGTTCGTCCTGCGCCTGTGAGGACCTTCTGTGGCCAAGGGGGCTTCTTCCAGATGAACCTCCTAACGTCAGGAGGAGGGAGGGATATGGCTCCCTTAGCTCCCTGGCTGGGCGATTTTATCTCGGAGTGAAGCATGGGAAACATCGCCATCACGACTGCTCCGATATTTGTTGTTATCGATAGGTATTTGGCAACTGAAGCTGCCAATATCATGTGATTTTGCAATCTTCGGTAAGTTTTGTGTCGGGCTCTGATACTGCACGGGTGCTTACGATGTGCTTCTGTGACATTTTATTCAACTTCATGATATTCAATTCCGATGATAACGACCGGACGACGGCGATGCAACGTCCGCGGCGCCGGCGACGCTAGCGCCATCTAGGCCAACGGCGACTTATCCGACAACCTTCCAACAATTCTTGCAGGCAGGGGTGTTGTTTTATATACCTTTGAGGGGGCAAGTGCACCCTCAGTGTGTTGGCTTTACCCCCCCCCCCCTCCCACTAATTTCAACTTTTAACATGGAACCATATGGAGTGTGCCCCCTTCAATTAACTTGGACCCGCCCATACCTTCATGTATTGTCCCCCAATGATTTGCATAAATCAGCTTGTATGATTACCAAGAAAGAGGGGTTAGATTAGGTTAGGTTAAACAATATTATCATAATGCAAGATAGTTTTCCTAGACGTAGCATAATGCGCGGAGCTTAGAACACGTATTTATTTTGCTCTAGCTCTGTAACTTCTCGAGGTATGGGCTGTTAGGTTAGGTTAGGTTAGGTTAAGTTTGTGCCGAACGGCAGTTAAAGAGTTGCTGTGGTCCCATTGGTAGCTTACCAGCATTACGTTTATGCCCGCCTGGCTGACGAGCCGTGACGCGTAAAAGTGATTGTTCCAGAAACTTCAATCCTGCGTTGTGGACAAATTGTGGGAAAAACTATTTTTGATGACATATTTGGAATCAGCGCACCGGAATGCACCAAAAACGATCACTGGAGCAGAACTTTGAAAGTTTAAAGTTGAAAAAGTATCGCTCTACTGTGCAAGCATTACGTTGTCATGTTGCTCTCTGTGAGACAGGGCTTACGTTGTCATGTTGCTCTCTGTGAGACAGGACTTACGTTGTCATGTTGCTCTCTGTGAGACAGGACTTCGGTCGTCATGTTGCTCTCTGTGAGACAGGACTTCGGTCGTCATGTTGCTCTCTGTGAGACAGGACTTACGTTGTCATGTTGCTCTCTGTGAGACAGGACTTCGGTCGTCATGTTCCTCTCTGTGAGACGGGACTTCGGTCGTCATGTTGCTCTCTGTGAGATAGGACTTCGGTCGTCATGTTGCTCTCTGTGAGACAGGACTTACGTTGTCATGTTGCTCTCTGGAGACAGGACTTCGGTCGTCATGTTGCTCTCTGTGAGACGGGACTTCGGTCGTCATGTTGCTCTCTGTGGGACAGGACTTCGGTCGTCATGTTGCTCTCTGTGCGACAGGACTTACGTTGTCATGTTGCTCTCTGTGAGACAGGACTTCGGTCGTCATGTTGCTCTCTGTGAGACAGGACTTACGTTGTCATGTTGCTCTCTGTGAGACAGGACTTCGGTCGTCATGTTGCTCTCTGTGAGACGGGACTTCGGTCGTCATGTTGCTCTCTGTGAGACAGGACTTACGTTGTCATGTTGCTCTCTGTGAGACAGGACTTCGGTCGTCATGTTGCTCTCTGTGAGACAGGACTTCGGTCGTCATGTTGCTCTCTGTGAGACAGGACTTACGTTGTCATGTTGCTCTCTGTGAGACAGGACTTACGTTGTCATGTTGCTCTCTGTGAGACAGGACTTCGGTCGTCATGTTGCTCTCTGTGAGACCAGCTAATAGACTAGGTTGCTATCGAAATGTCAGCACCAGCGTGGTTTTGTTAATTTGGTGTTCTCCAGGCTGTGATGTGAAATAAAAAGGTGTAATTCGTATTTCAGATAGGCTTCGTTTTCCATTCTGTCTTCATAAGTATCTATGTAGCCTTCGCATTGACCTCAGGCAATCTTTTTAGCGCTATGGTTAGCCCTGTCCATTGGTTGGCCGGCAGCTTAAGCAAATATTATGTTTGTCAGGATGTTCGCGCTGGACCGGATGCGGCACCTGGGTGCATTCCTGACCACCAGCGAATGCGCCATTCTCGGACTGGCGCCCAACTCGGCGCACCCGAAGTTCCGCCAGATCCAAAAGGTGATCTGGACGCCAGCACCTGACTCGGGTCTGCTGCCAACATCGCAGTGAATCACAGTGAATCCCTCTCGCCCCACGCACAGAACCAAACTTGGCTCGAAGCCACTATGTGCGACCGTGTTTGCTAATTGTGACAGGGGAGGGCGTCAGCCATGGAACTTAAACTGTATGTTATGTGAATGACGGTCAGTGATCGAAAGTGATCGGTCGCGCCTGCTGGCTGCGCGGTGTGCCATGCTATTGAGTTGGCGGATGAGATGAATTACTCGCACAAGACTATTTTGTTTTTGTATACGTGCTGATGATAATGTCACACCGGGCACAGTTCCTGTCAGCACAGGCGCATTGCGGAGTTCTGAGCCGGGGCCAAGCTCCGGCATTGGCTTATTGAATCCGAGTTCGTGGGCCGATGCTCACAGAGAGCTGGAATGCACGTCGTGCTGATTGTTGGCATACGCCTTGCGCTGTTTTCCTGGTCAACTTTTCCTTTCTTGGTGTTCGGGGCCCAGTCAGCGCGTGCGACCGGTGATGCTGGAAGTCGGTCGTCCGCCGGGCATCGGGCGGCCGACTGTCAGTCTCTCGAGATCAGCACACCAGAGGCGTGTTATCTGATGCCCACGTGGCGGTGTCGATGTGTGGACGCACGCCGGTGTGACACTTGGCGACGTCAACGAATTGCCAGTCGGACTGGCGCGGTGCCGATCCCGGCTCAGGTGGAACGCTGGCCGGCCGTGTGTCTTTTCGTTCCGCCCGGCCGACGGAGCCATCGCTCAGAACGAGCTCGCGTGCGTGGAATGGCTGCTGATAATACAGGGTGGGAGCATGGGTGTAATCTTTGGGGGAGGTTGGAAGGGGACATGTCCAACCCCCCCAATTTCTGAAAAGTGGCGAGTTGTAGATATGTTGTAGATTTGAAAAGTGGCGAAAAGGGGTGTCTTGGGCAGTTAGAGCACGTAGGTACGCACAAGTTAGCGTCATATTCCTACTCCTATTCAGCGACTTGTTTGCCAGAGACGTATTTGTATTGGTATTGACATACCAAGTCCCAACATATCTGGTATGCCAATCGTTGAAAACAGCAGATCATCAAATATATCGGTTAATAGCTCAATCATATTCATGATATACAGTTTTCGAAAGTAGGGCTTAAAACTGCAACAAAGTAAAAATGCTTCAATTATCTTCATCAGGTACTAAGCAATGCAATTATATGGAGGGAGCCTACATAGAATCCCCAATACATGACAAAATACTAGTATTGCGACACAGGATTTACAAAAGATGTACCAGTACCATTGTTTTTATGCTCATGGTTGTAAAAGTGCTAGCGGATGTAGAGCTCACATCCGCGCCGGTTCAGAACCGTGCCGGTTCCGTAGACAATATGTGGGCATATTTAAACAAAAAGATAAGTATGTACATCAATGTGCAGAGAGGTATCCGGATTCATTTTTCACCGGAAAATGTGGAAAGAAGAGAACTAATTTCGACTTGAATTCGGCGAATTTTTTTCCATCTAATCACGATGCGAAGCATTCTATTATGGCAAATATGGCAGCAATTATCAAGTATCAATTATCAAGCAATAATCAAGTAAGGGGCCATCAGAAACCGCAGAAACGCACGAAGTGTGGCGAATGCGCAAGGCGGGTATACGTGTGCACGAACGTAGAGTGGCTGAGCGTTATTGACTGTATATAACTCCTCTAACGTAAATGTACACTAGGGTGTCCCAGATAACATGATGGTGTTCAAAATCACGAGGTCACCCCTCCATCCCGAGCCTTGGTCTATTTTATGCTTTCTGACAAGTTTTCAGAATTAACTACCGGTAATTATGCTTTGCTTTTACGATTTGAAGTTTTTGCTATTTTTTGGCCCGATTTGGTGTTATGTGCGACGTTGGCGTTGCAGTCTCCCGGGCAAAAGTCGACGTTCTGGACAAGGATTACTGCATTTGCTATATTCAAAACCAATTAGACGTCGAAATACCGTCAAGAATAAGCATTTAGCATAATTTTGAAAATACTCTAAAATTAGAGGTGCAAATTTGTCACCCAGATAACCCAATTTTGCGACCAGTCATGACAGTATCTTCCGTGTACATGAAAGTGCCTTGTTTTTGGTTATTTTTCCAATGGTGCTGTAAATAAAGCGAAAGATAATTTGTGTAATACATTTTGGAAGTAAAATAACCCATTTGAGATGCAAATTATCCCATGTGAACTCAACAACACAACCCATCTTTAAGTCTGCCGAAACACTGCACAGTGCACAGGCGCGTTTTGGTCTATTTTTTACATCAAAGTACATTAATAAAAATGCACGTGCGAGTCCACGTGAGTCACAAATTCAAATTGGAGCGGTTTCATTTTTTAGAACAAGCCGGGCAGTTGTGGACAGCTGATGTGGGTACATACACTAGTTATTGGTTTTAATTCGCCTGATAACTCAGATGGGGAAATCAGGGCGTCCCCATGGCGCCAAAAGTGACAATCCTGTCCGGAGGGGCAATATTCTGCAGACCCGCACTCGATCTGGCTGTGGGCAGGAGTCGGCCGCTGTGTCCACTCATAGACGGGCACGGAAAATTCGCCCACATCGTCCAGGCCTCCGAACGCCTATCAACGAAATGACAGGCCCATCCATTGAATATTTCCCCTTCTCAAAACTGCCCCAGAACAAGAGTGTCATCCAAAGATTCCTGTATCTACGACAAACACATAAAAATACTAAATTATCCTACATCGCCCGCACCATCGCTCAAGAGCTTATAGAGCTCTTGTGGAAACCAAGTGCCATTCCAGTGGTGAAGTTGAGCCTTTGCATAATTCGGGTGCTGAGGGTTCTACAGGCCTACAAGAAGTTCACCCACCTGCCACCAAAATCTCAACAACAGACGGATGCTTTCAAAGCTTATCTCGTCCAGCTTTGTGACCTGAGTCCTGTCGATCTGGAGGAAAGACTAAAGAAAAGAAGCCGGCTACAAACTGAATGGAAAACAGACTTGCAGTGGTACAAGCAAATGTGCATGCCGGATCAGCCCGGTTGTATGGCTGGGAGAGACGGTTTGATGGCCAAGCGAATAAATATTAGCGAGAAAAGGAGACTGCAGCAGGAACGATGCGGAAGAGACCCGACATGTGAAGGCGCTGGGGCGCTGTACAAGTCAGATAAATGAAGAAGATGAACAAACTGACGCGGATGAAGAGCTCGATGAGTCAGATGGCGATGCCTCCGATAGAGACGTGGACTTTTATCGGCCTACGGGGCGAGAATGTGCCGGCCGGAAGCGCGTCGCAACGGAACTATGTGTAACGCATGACCGGTTGAATATGAGTTTCAGACAACGAGCGATGGCAACCACCCATACAATAGCTTTATCTGGGGGCGAAGCGCAGAAATTAGCCACGTCCAAAAGCAGCTTACATCGTGCTGCAAAGAAGGCCAGAAAGAATAAAGCTGATGACATTAGGGATAATTTCGTACCGCCTTCGCATCCTGTTGTGCATTTCGACACGAAGATGATCTCGCCAAAGGGGCGCGACGTGGAAGACCGGGGAGCAGTTTTGATAAGTGGTGGCGATGAGCTCCCGGTACCGAAACTTCTGGGTGTACCACTATTCCAAAGTAGTAAGGGTGTTGATGTTGCTGCAACAGTGGTAAACACATTAAATGAGAACAATGTTAAACTCCACACAGTCACGGGTATTGTGTACGACACTACAGCATCCAACTCTGGCCACAAGTCCGGCGCTACGTGGCGTATTGAAAAGACAGTAGGGCATGCTGTCCTGGGGTTAGAATGTCGGAGACATGTGCATGAACGTCACGTCACTCATGCAGCCGCAGCGATCTTTGGCAAGACGCAAGGACCTAACAAAGCAATGTACAAGAAGTTCAAGGCTTCGTGGTCCAAACGGGACACCTGAGGAAGCCTAAAGTTGTTCAGCTGGAGCAAACATGAACCAGGGTCATTCATCTACAGGAAGGCCAAGTGTGTTCTGGCATGGGCCTTCGAGCATCTGCAGTCGGGTACATTTCCCCGGGATGATTACAAGGAGCTATGCTAACTGATTGCGCTGTACCTGGGGGCTGACATACGTGACACGACGTTCCTCCGACGGCCTGGAGCCATGCACGAGGCCCGGTTCATGGCTGATGCCATTTACATCCTAAAGATGAGCCTCATGATGGACCAACTCGAGCTAAACTTGACCAAAGGTCAGCAGATTCAGATTGCAGCCATATTCATCGCCTTGTTCCACGGGCCTTACTTTCTGTGCTCATCACTGGCGACAGTGGCTCCCAGGAACGATCTGTCGTATGCAAAGGAGATGATGGAGCTGAGCGGTATACCGGAGTTCAAGGCTGTAGCGGAGGCTGTACTGTCGTCCATCAGAAGACACACAGCATACCTCGACGAGTCACTCGTCATTCTGTCGTTGTGTGACACGGACATCTCTGATGCTGAAAGAGAATTGATCGCCACGAAACTTGCGTCATTCACTCGCCCACAGTCAGTACCAATGGGGAAGCCTGCACCTGTGCCGCTATCCAGGGTTAATGCACTGGAAGACCTGGTGGGTCAGAGGTCATGGTTGCTATTCAACCTCCTGGAGATCGATGCGGAGTGGATAGGCACACGTGCTGAGACATGGGAGCAAAGCGAAAGCTTCTGCAAGTTAAAAAATACGTCGACAGTCTGGCGGTCGTGAATGATGGAGCTGAAAGGGGTATAAAACTCCACCAGGAGTTGATTGATAGAACCACTAACGAGAGTGATCTACAAGATTTGGCACAAGTTGTGGAGTGGCACCGGCAAAGCTATGGACATAAGAAGTGCGACTATTTGCTCATGTAAATGAGGAGGAGACTCGAGGATGGGCTTCGCCGAAACCTGCTATAATGATGGTGAGAACGGGTTATTGGGCTTTAGCGGCTGTGTTTAGCTAGATCACCGCATATTGGTGCAGTGATGAAGTGTGTCATAAGCTGTTGTGTTCACGTGAATAATAAATAAACCGACTCATTTTGTAAGAGCTAAATGTATGCATTTGGGGATAATATGGAACCACCAAGAAAATACTTGAGTCTCTCAGAACTTTCAGTACGCTAGAATACACAACATTTGTAGCACTATTAAAAATCACAGAAAAAACACGGTGCTTTCATCTCCATGAAATATACCAGCATGACTTTGGTTGCAAAATTGGGTTATCTAGGTGACAAATTTGCACCTCTAATTGTAGAGTATTTTCAAATCATGTTACATGCTTATTCTTGAATTTTCGACGTTTAAGTGGTTTTGAATATAGCAAATGCAGTAATCCCTGTCCAGAACGTCGACTTTTGCCCGGGAGACTGCAACGCCAACGTCGCACATAACACCAAATCGGGCCAAAAAATAGCAAAAACTTCAAATCGTAAAAACAAAGCATAATTACCGGTAGTTAATTCTGAAAACTTGTCAGAAAGCTTAAAATTGACCAAGGTTCGGGATGGAGGGGTGACCTCGTGATTTTGAACACCTTCATGTAATCTGGGACACCTTAATATACACTTTCCTGAGTTTTGCTTGCAAGACACACTCGCTTTAAAGGCAGCGCAAATTACCGCTAAAAATCACTCCCCCCCCCCCTCTACTGACTGCATGCGCGAAATCGGAAACATTTCACATTTTAAAGTTATTTGTACAGGTGTAGGCCTAGCAGTGCGAGCTGACTTTTCAAGAGGTACGATAAAAACCTATGAAAAATGGGAGGGGGTGAATTCTGGTGATTCAAAAGCGATGGTGTCAGGTGGGGCTCACTGAACAGAAGATCATGTTCTCATTAATTATTTTAATTAAAAATGAGCCCCGTTTGAAAAATACTTGTTGAAATCCGGTGACTTAAACAAAAAGATAGGGGGCAGGCAATGGTACGGCACACTGCAAATCCATTTCTCCATCCCCTGACGTAAATCCTGGGTACACCACTTGGGGTAACGTTGGGTCAGAACCGAAAGCTGCCTCCCCCTCTCCGCTAAGACGGTCGGCTACATACGTCAATGTGCATAGGTGATTATGCAATTTTCTTCAAAATCTGTTAAAAAAATTATTCAAATAAATGACAACCCGTATTCCCAACACAGCAATTGCTGTCGATACCTACCTATGGACGGAAGATAGGTGCTACCTGGGCATGGAGCAAACAAAATGTTGAAAAATAGCTTATCGCCATGAAAATATTGGTGAAGGGGCAACCTATTATTTTCATGGTGTTCGCTCCAAGACGCTTAAGCACCAGTCAAGACAAACAAATGTATGGGAGAGCTTCCACGATGCCGGTGATTATGCACGATCACTGGATAAAAACCCTGGCGGTGTGGGTGGTTTACAATAGCGGTGGTGGATTACGCATGGACGTAGGATGATACATGGCTAGCCGGTCTCTAAACGGTGTGGACTCCATGGAGTCCGTCGTCCGCGCCCTTCCCAAAGCAGGAAGCAGGAAAAAGCGCGACAACGACACCCGGTGTTCCCAGGCGGTCACCTATCCAAGTGATAACCGGGCCCGATGATTCCCAAACTTCAGTGATCAGATGGGAAGTGGTGTTTTCAGCATGGTACGGGCGTTTGTTTGTTTGTTTGTTTATTTATTTAACACATCACAACACGCATACAAGATGGCCAATTTTGCGATTGGCACAAAAGACCAAGCTGGTCTTAAATCTAGGTGCCTCTCGGCGTCGCACGGACGTTGCCGTTAGCTCATGCCAAGCCATTCACCACTCACCTACATGGGTGTCATACAAATGATTTCGGGGTGGGGAGCTAAGAACAATGCAGGCGTCTCTTGAAGAAGCTCTCATCGGAAATCGCTCACTATATTTTACGCATTTGGGGTCCTCGTTTGTATTTTTACAGCTGTGAGCCGTCTTGCTGCTAACCTAGATACCAAGATACCTACCTACCTATGCACATTTACAGCTGTGAGCCGTTTTGCTGCTAATCTAGATACCAAGATACCTACCTACCTATGCACATTTACAGCTGTATTTTACAGCTATGAGCCGTTTTGCTGCTAACCTAGATACCTAGATACCTACCTACCTATGCACGTTTCTCGAGTTCAAAGACGCAAAAGCGGATCCAAAGTGCCAAGGGAGCTAACCCACTAGGGGCCGACTTTTGCCGATATTTTGTATCAACATGGCATTTCCTCGAAATATAAAACATCTTATTACGTAAGTAATATAACAGATATTTATATTTGCACTGCCACATTGCTGTTCCTGACATGTAAAATATAGAATGTCTGTCAAGACAGCCCACGGTCAGCCCACGCTCAGCTCATAACAGCTGCCCCTTCAAAAACGCTCAAAATATAACATATCATGCAACTTGACGGGCTGAACACAATGGTAGACTCCAAAGCTTGGTTTAGCTTCCAAAGCTAATTATAAGCTAATTATACAATTACCACCACAAAATCCAAAGATTGTACCAAACAAGGCAAGCAGTATATCGAAACGAATCGTCTTAGTCAGCAAAGTTCAAAGCTGCACATTGCTAACTACTTTACACCCTACTTTTTACTTTTAGCTGCATACATATAATCCGGTTTTTTACGCAATGATTTGTGTGCCCTCAATCCCTTTCGGCCCACTTATGGCCTTCATGTATTGCGCCCCCAAATAATGTTTTAAAATAAATGCCCCTGTCTGCACATAAACATTCACACACACACATACACATATATATATATATATATATATATATATATATATATATATATATAAAATTCCGTCTAGGGGCAACCTTTGGTACACTCATATGAGTCCACCGCATAGCGCAGTATCGACATCGTAGTGTTGCCCTCAGATATCAGTGGGCTGGCCGCTCTGCTGTTGGCCCCGTCGTGGCAAGTTGTGGTGTCGGGTCCCATGTATCTGTTCGTACGGCACGTGTCAGTAGTATTTCGTCAGATTCTAAACGGTCAGTATGGCTGAACCAATCGCAGCAGTGTCGCCGAGTATCCAGATGGGGAACAAAAGCGGGAGACAGTAGGTTAAAATTGAAAATTACACGCCAACATCGAGAACGATTGGCCTAGTCAACATAACCGTCGACGAACGGAAATTTTGGCAGCGTGAACGTTTATTGCACCGTTTATTGCACCGAAATACGCATACCGTCGACGTTTCACACCAGGACACGGTCTGAGCAGTTCTACTGAGTAATTAGAGGTCCGGAAGAGGATTTTCACGTTCATAGGCTCTTCTCAGACTATTTTTCGACAAGGACTTGTATTCACTTATAGGTACAGTGCATACAGGACGAGAGGTTATGCATGATAAGACTATGCATCCTGGCGTATCATACCATCTGCTTGCAATACAATCGACTTATCGGTTTGTTTGGTTAAGAACAGTGGAAAAGTCGTCGGGGATATGTACTTTTTCACCGGAGATTGATTTGGCACACATTGCAAGACGTTTTGGTTAGATTCGCATTTATCAAAGCATAGGTGTCACTTTACGAAGTTTGTTTGGAAGCCAAATGATCTTTTTGATGGCCAAGGCTGCCCAGCAAACAATTTGTATCTTATGTACGCCAATAGGCTCAATTGTTACTTGTCTCCGGAGTAGGTTCTACCAGCAACATAATTTCAAACTTGCGATGCATATAATGGTGCAGTAAAGTTGTTAAGGTCTAGCACAAACCGTTCAGGACGGAGGAGGAATACTTCAGTCATGAAGTGGCTAAGAAGCACTTACCGATGCATGAATGGACTCTTGTCGTAGAAGTGAAGAATTAGATACGTAAATTCCTCTCCTGCGCGAGGTCTTTAGCCGCCTTCCCAGTGCAGGTGGGAAGGGGGTGTTATTGTGACCCCTAGCGCTTCTAAGCGGAGAGTGCTGCAGCATGAACAAATCGCTATTTGCCCCCTCCATTCCCAATTCAATTCATACAGTGACACCCATGGCATAGCGTCACGCACAAACTATGCACTCGACTACGCAGCACTGAGCGAAATACGACAGCGAGTTGTCAATAATAGCCGTCCATAACAACCAATAAGTATGGCTTTCTGCTGTCATAAACAACTACATACTCGTACGCCTAGACTGACCTCAATGCACGGTGTTCAAACATCGCGGCTGGCCGCGCGGCACTGTGCTGCGGGCCCACGCGGCTGCCATCTGCAGGCGCTCTCGACTAACACGAGCCGTGCAGTCCCGAGCAGCTGTCCGATCCGGGGGGCGGTCAAGTTGTTCCGGGCCTGTGACGTGGCCAAGGCGATACTCGGCAGCACCTTGCGTGCATGTCAAGCCAAAACGGCCAATATTTGCCACGGCTTTACGCACGCAATTTTTATTGTATGTAGGCAAATTTGACATCATGCGAATGCCTGAAGAATTCTACATACGAATCCGGATCGTTTTTACTTGCATCGCCTCGAAAAAGTATGTTTCCTTGCCGGTAAACGAGGACACTACACAAAACCGGCCAGCCGACTCCCGGAGGGCGGGGCCTAGAGTCGTTGCCATGACGACCGGCTGGCCCTCAAGGCCAGTCGTGCGCCGAGCCTCGACAGAAAAGGAACCTGCTGTTAAATTAAATTGCCAGGAATCTGCTAGATTTGGAATATTATTCTACTGGAATATTCTACTATAGGATTCTATAATCTGCCAGATGTCCACCACATTCTAGTAGAATATCGCATATTCTACCTGTGACGTCACCAAGGCACTGGATCACAGTATACACTAGATCACAGAATATACTAAACTTGGGTGTACCCGTTCTTTAATATACTCTGGTCCGATCCGTCCGCCCGCGTCGTTCAGACTTACGCACCGCAATCCGACCAAAGCGGCCCACTATTATAAGACAGTGGGTGTTGTGGCCACGCATCGGCGACCGGATTAGTGGCCGCCGGCTTCTGGAGGTCGGGGACGACGACCGACGCCACCTCAGGGACCGATGAAGGCCTCCTTCGGTGGCCAGGCGACGATCTTGGCGTCCACCTTTTCTCCGTGCGCGGGCGCCACCTCGATCCGCCGCGGACTCAGAGAGCGCGAGCTGCTGCGAATCGTGTTGGAGATCTTGGTGCCGACAGACGTGAAGATGGCCGAGAACCGTTGCTGCAACGGGCGGGCAAACACGGAGTCAGTTGGATGTGCTGGTGGGGCTGGGGCGGCGTGCATAATGCACGCGGCAGTCGCACAGTTGCGTGACGGGGTCCGTGGCCGAGGTGCCGCCCGTCTTGACTACTCGGAAAGGGATGACATGAAAAGGGACCCGGGCTGACGGAAGGGGTCCCGGGCTGACGGAAAGGGTCCCGGGCAGATGAAGAGGGCCCGAGTCAACGGAGAGTGCCCTCAGGAAGATGTTGAGAGCCCTGAGCTGGGCTAACGTAAAGGGCTTCTAGATCGACGAAGGGGTCTCCGGATAGATGGATGGTCCCCGGGCTGATGGAGAGGGCCCGGGCCAATATGAAGGACCCCTGGGCTGTCGACGGAGCCCAAGCCGAGAAAGAGCCCCTGACCTGATGGGCAGGGTCAAAGCGTTTGAAAAGGGGCCTCCGGCTTGCTGAAAAGTATGAAGTCCCGGATTAATATTAATCCCGGGTTAATGGAGAATTAGCCACAAAACAAAACAGAACAAAGTCGATTGCACTGACACGCCCCAAAAATGGGGAAGTTGAATACAATTGGACAGAGGACTGGGCAATATGGGGTAGCAATCACATGTCATGTAGCAAACAATGTGAGAATGTTCGTTAGCTGGATATTAACAGTATGTGTAGGTCATTATCCTGGAATTCATTTTTTCGCAGAGTGGAAGGTAGCCGGCGAAGAAAAGGCCCGTGGTGACGTCAAAACAAGTTGGCGATATAATAGGCAAAATTGCAGGCAAAGGTGTGGGCAAAGGATGATATTAGCAAATGAGCCGGTTGCAATCGGCAACTGTTGGCAAGGGTGTCATGGCACAGGTACCAGGAGTCGGGCATGGTGAAAAAGTGACACTTGCTACAGCTGTGTGGTGTGAATGTACGGGCAATACGGGGCACCCGTTTTGTCCCGTCCTTCACATCCTGTAATTCCCCAAGATATAAATTTGGTTTGTTCAACATATCGTCATGCTTAAGCATGACACCAGATAAGAACATTTTGAGATATGGAAGCCTAATAGAGAAGCTTCCAGTGTAAAATCAGTTTATTCAAATTCCCCATTTTGGGGCGTGTCGGTGCAATCGACTTTGTTCTATGTTTTGTTTTGTGGCTACTTCTCCATTAACCCGGTCTCTCCGGTCAGTTCCTCACACCATATCTCGGAAAATGGGGGATAGTCAAACTGCTTTGAAGATTTAACTACTTTTGCTTAGCTTGAACTACTTCAAGCTACCCAGCTAACTTTGAAGCTGCACGAAAATCAGTCGGGCATCATCAGAACGCCTTTGACGAATATGACCTGAAAATGGCTTCACTTTTTATTTTTATATTATTTAGAAACTCAGGTTTTGAGACACATTAACTTTTCAAACACATTTCATGTCTCCATTTCCGATAAAGACATTTGAGTAAAAAGCGTGTCGTTTAACAGCTAATTGCACAGCGCTAACCATTGGTAAGTAACGCTTGCTATTCGACAAACTTCGCTGAACTCAGATGATCGTCATTTTCACTAATTATAGGCCAATCTCTTTGCTACCAATATTTTCGAAGGTGCTGGAAAGATTAATACACATTAGTGTATCATCATTTCTAAATGAAAATAATATCATACACCCACTGCAGTTTGGTTTCAGAAAAAAACAGCACATACATGCCAATTGCTCTGATGCATAATGAAGTGACTAAAGCCCTTGTAAATAATAAATTAGTTTGTACCCTGTATCTGGATTTGAAAAAGGCCTTTGACACTGTCAGCATCAGCATTTTGTTACAAAAGATTTACTTTATTGGCATTAGGGAAATATATATAAACTGTTAAACTCATACCTATCAAATATATCTCAAAGAACCAAGATACATGACACCCTCTCCCAACCATTAAATATCACAATAGGTGTTCCTCAGGGTTCGATTCTTGGACCTCTGCTATTTCTTCTGTACATTAATGATCTTTGCAATGTTTCCAATTTACCTAGCTTTTACCTCTTTGCAGACGATACAGCCATAACTATTACAGCTAATGATCATTTTGAGTTACAAACTAAAGTAGATGAGGTAATACCCAAAATAATTGCATGGTTTCATACCAACAGATTATCGCTTAATGCTGATAAGACTGGATATCAAATTTTTCCAGGAAACCATGTGATGACCTTCATGTAAAAATAAATAGTTCTAATATTACAAGGCATAGCTGCATAAAATATTTAGGTGTATTAATCGATGAAGACATGACGTGGAAAAGCCATATCAATGCCATTTCTTCAAAAATTAGCAGAAATATTGGTATTATAGGCAAATCTAGGTACTTTCTATCAACTTGTGAATTGCTTCTTCTGTATAATTCTCTAATACTGCCATATCTAAATTACTGTGCTGTTGTCTGGGGAAGTACTTACCACTCTAAGCTTGACAAGATTATTAAGTTGCAGAAGCGTGTTATTAGGATTGTTGACAAGAAACCTTACTTATACCATACAAATGAATTGTTTATCAAGCATAGAGTTCTTAAGTTTCTGGACATAATTGATGAACAATGCATTTACATCATGCTAGGTTTTCTAAATCACTCATTACCAGCACCTCTTTCTGATATGTTTCAACTTCATCAAGAAGGTGGCCTCAGAGTTAGACAACACTTTCAAATACCCTTTTCTGATATCAATTACAGGATGTTTTCATTACCCTTTATTGCACCAAAAGCCTGGAATAAAATAATCTGCTCTCACTTCCATAGAATTGAAGATGTACCTAGAAGTAAAATCATTTTGAAAAAACACATCAGGCAAAACATTACTAGAAAATATGAACTTGTCCAATGAATGTCGGTGATAAGGTGATCTTGTTGTCTTATTCGGATATTTTCGTTAAGTATCATGTTTTCTTTCTTTCTTCTTTCTTCATACTTCGTTTGTCCTTTCTCCTTTCTCCTTTCTCCTTAGTGTAGTAATAGTTTAGGAGATGTACGTGCAAGATTAGGGATTTTATATTATTTCCCCATTAACACCTATAGCAGTTTTTTCTGGAGCCCTCGAAGACGTTACTAGCATTGCTAATTGTCTGAGAGGGCTTCAGAAACTATCTTTACTAATATCTGGTGGCAGGATCTGTCCAGCAAGAAACAGGAGCAGGGAGTGGTGTGACCTAACTTGACTTGCTTACCATGACCTACTTCTCATCCCTGGAATTTAACGTAATTAGGTCGCACGGGTATGGAAGGGCACTCCTGCCTACCTATTAATAGGTAGGGAATTTATTTATTAAAAAAACACAAAAAAA